>WSTJ01000367.1:0-27411 GCA_019623705.1 Ceratobasidium sp. 428 | reverse complement strand
GATGAACACGAAACGAGCATCCACAACTGGGTAAAGGAGTTCTCAGACCCCTTCAACGATAGTGATAATCGCTGGGATAGTCAGACATTCCTATCTGTTGTGACGGAAATCTTATCCTACTCGTTGATTAAGTACGACCGCCTCAACCAGACCTACTCTGTGCACCCGCTAGTCCATGATTGGGCTCGCGCCATTGCCCCTGACGCGCCCCTTGCTCTCGAACGTGCTGCACGTATCCTTGCACTATCAGTCGGTAAAGGCCTCAGCATGGCCGATTATAGCTTCAGACGCATCTTGATTGCCCATGTCGACAAAATCATGGAACAACTGCCTCAGGCGAACACTAACAACGTTGCTCGATACCTCATCGTCTACCACGAAGCTGGTCGCGAGCTGACAATACAGGAACTAAATGAGCGGATGCTACCCGAGACACGGAGTGTTCTGGGCGACGAAAGCCCTGGAACGCTAGTCCTTATGGCCAACATGGCACTCATGTACCACAAACAAGGTCGTTGGGCAGAAGCCGAAGTGCTATTCTCGAGCTCACTAGAACCAATGAAACGAGTCCTCGGCGAGGACAATCCGGGCACACTAATTGCTATGACTAACCTGGCTGCTGGATACCTATCGCAAGGTCGGCTCAGCGATGCAGAGACCTTAGCAACTGAGGCGTTCCAGGTTTTTCAACATAAAAGCCCCATGACCGCAGACATGGCTGGGGCGGCGCTGCTTAATCTTGGGACTCTCGCACGAATATACCAAACGCAAGGCCGTTGGAACCTGGCGGAAGAGGTTCAAACAAACTTACTGCAGATCTGCAGGGAGAATCTCGGCGTCGACCATCCCGATACTCTCAAATGCATGGGAGACCTCGCAACGACGTACTCGGAACAGTACAGATGGGGCGACGCTGAAAAGTTGTTGAATCATGTTGCATTGACTCGGCAGCGAGATCTAGGCGACCTTCATCCTAGCACTCTGGACACTATGCACGCGCTCGCAAGAACTTATACGGGGCAGGAACGGTTTGAAGAGGCAACGGAGCTCTTATCTACAGTATTTCAGGCTAGCCAGAATGCGTTTGGACTCCGATATCCAGATACCTTGTCGACTCTGAATATGCTGGCACAGACATACGGCGAGCAAGGTGATTGGGAGCAAGCCGTACCTCTTCTTGAGGTAGCGCTTACTTGCAGCAAGGAGGTACATGGGGAGGAACACCCGGACACTTTGTCCAACATGAATAACCTTGCTATCGCATACTTACATCTCGACAGACCAAACGAGGCACAGCCCATCCAAGAACACGTGTTGCTGCATCGGAAACGCCTCTTCGGCGAGACTAATCCTGATACACTCACCATCATGAACGCACTTGCGATGACCCATCTGACGCTCGGTGAGCTCGATAGAGCGGAGGCTTTGCAGCTACAGGCAGTAAAAGGGAGGATAGAGGCACTAGGGCCAGACCATCCGCGAACGTTGACGAGCATGCATAACCTGGGACAAGTCTACCTCAAACAAGGTCGAGTTTCAGAGGCCGCAGAGCAGGAAGTTCAAATCACAAATACGATGAAGCGAATTTACGGGCCACTCGACGTCAACACGGTAGCAAATATGGTTGTTCTAGCCTCGATGTACTTGAAAGGAGGTCTGCTCAAGGAGGCGGAGTTGGTTCAGGTAGAGTTGGTCGATTTGATGACTGAGGAACGAGGAGAGGACCACTCTGTGACGCTTTGGTTTATGCGTGACCTAGCTGAGAACCACGCGCTTCAAGGGCGTGACAGTGAGCATGAAACCCTCATTGCGAAGATCACTGAACTCGAGGGGTTGGTGGGATAGTTTTGAGACAATGGGCTGGCCCTGGCGCACCAGTCATGTATAGCTGAATTGCGCTGTAGAAAATGGATTGTGTATGCTATACAAGCAGGTATTGTTTGTCTGCGTGTAAAGATCTTATACCTTACTGCCCAATCTTTTTGAATTCAGGTTGAGTCGACGAAACACTGAATATTTTAAGCATTGAAATAGCTTCGGGCAACGCATCTACCGGCCAAATCAGAATTCGTGCTATGGCAGCTTCAGCGCTATTGGCAAGTTCTAATACCCAACGGTTTGACTATCACTAGCATATACTCACTACATGTTATCTCAATGTCCACTATGAGATGTTTGCCGAACTCTATCAGGTCTGTCTCAATATAGTAGCGACCAACACGGTGTATTTACGTCCCGCCAAGAGCGAGTCACGTGATATTGCTTGTCTCTGCTTTCCCTCTCATGCCGAATTCGGCCTGCGTGGGTTGCAGATGTTACTCATCTCTCGGTCTGTGCGTCCCTCTTGATCGTGGGATGTTCATAGCGACGTGGCAGCTACGCTCGTAACTGCCTCTTATTTTCTGAGTCCTAATTGGCAAGAAATTCATTCTGATATTTACTTGGCGACAACTCCTGATGTATCCGCCACCAAATGTCTCTGGTTGGTTAATGTATTTGGCTGCTGGGTTGTAGAGTTTACCTAGAACTCCATCGCATCTTTCGCTTAGCCTCCCTACTGGTTATTCGGCGCGTTCTCTTGGCTTGAAACATCATTTTGAGCGCTCATTGCCCTTCGCATGTCTCGCCCGGTTTATCCTCGTGGGAACGCACAAATATCCCCGAGAGAGAACGAAACTGGTTTCTTGAGCGCCTTAAAGCAGTGATCTTCTGGCCAGGCTCGTGGCTGGGCGATGTCTAGCGTGGATACGTACTGGAGCGAAAGTCTGGACTAGTTTGATACGTCGACTCCAAGATTTCAAGCGTATTCTCTACACAAAAAGTCGAGTCAAAGGGCTCGGTTGGCGTGGTGTTGCTCTATGGCAGTAGAGGCTGGTATTACGTAGATTTGTTGTTAAGTGTTTGAGTTTAACTCCGTTGTGTAGAGCCACTCGTATTGAACAGCTTATTCCGACAAACACTGAAACAGCCTTCAGTTCGTTCACAGGATTCATAAAGGAGCTTCTGGCTTTTGTTGAGTGTGTATCTCCGACCGAAGGCTTGGTACGGAGCAAGCAATGGTGGGCGCCAGTTACCCGTTTCTATATGGGTTAATTTTGGTCGACTCGTTGGTAATGTGTGCAAACTTATTGTTTGGTTGCTCAACGTTCTCATTTCGGAACGATGCTCCAAGGGCGAGGGATTAAGACGCTACTGAAATGCCGAACACACGATAGGAGATGGTACAAACATCCGTTCATCAAGGTGGCTGAAATCTTTATCGAAACCGGTATTGCATTCACTGGTGTGGGCCGCATCCATCACATGTGAGTCTTCTACCCTCCGTGATCCGGTTGATTTTATTTGATGTGCGTCTTTTTCAAGCACTTCGATTAGACTAATTGGACCACACGTTTGTCCGATACATCCCGTGTCGACTTCTCTCTAGTTTATGATTTCTTCAATGCGTTGCATGTGGACTGAATCTCGGGATTAGCTACGGTCATGCGCCTTCGTCACACGAATACCACTTCGAGTGGTACCTATCTGCTTGACGTGTGCTCCAACTAGCTCATCCATCAGTCTTTTGAGCCTGTTCGGCCAGGTGAATCACATCAATACTGTGCCGTACTATATTGATGCTTGTGCTTTGTACCTGAAGCTGATCGTCACTGTCGACCTTAGGCGAGGGCCACAAGTCCAAAATTTATTCGCTGCGGCATTCAAGTGTCATGGTTCGACGCCACTCCATCCGGACTGAATATGTTGGGCAAAGTTCTTCTTTCTTAGTTCCAAGGGCTGCAGATCCGGTATGTCCTTTTACGGTCGGCGTGGCGCTTGAAATATTAAACTTAAGGGGCTGATTTAATAACAGCTCGAGATAATTTGGTCTCGCTTCTAATCGGGGTTGGTGGAAATGGGTGGATATCCAGCAGACAGCAGACGAGCGACATCAAGACTCCGATGTAGCTCGCGTTAGGACCACATGGCACAGCTGTTATCCTATCTACCTTAATCCCGAGCGGTATCAAGGATCAATGAAGGTTTTATGAGCTGAACAGTGCATGACGGTGTGGATGATTTTAGGTTGGTCTGCGTGGGTGCGTAGCCTTGATGTCCGTTTCCGTTTGAGGAAACCCGTCCAACCAACGGAGATCAGAGACTGCGGGACCGAAGTAAGTGGCAATCGTGACTGTGAACTCATCGAAAGCTGATCCAGAGATTTATTCTGCCTCGTTTATAGATAGGGGTTGAGTTCAACGCTCCACATACGACCTAGCGAAGTCTTGGCACGGAATTCCGTATGAGAGTCCTAGCCTCGGTTGCATGGCCGCGACTTTTCACAAAACGTGCTCATAGTGGCGCTTCGAGGTGGCTGGACCCCCCGCAGTTTATTTATACCGTCGAAAATCTAATCTTGTCTGGATTCCTTTTCAAGCTCCGGGACTGGCGGCCTTTGTGTTCGACGACCGAGCATCACGGAGTCTGGTCGACTTGTGGAGCGCCACCAGTGCAGACCTGATAGTCGTTGTTGCTAATTTCTTCGCCCGAGGTCAACTCAGCCTCGAGGTCGCTTGTGGTGATCTCACCTTTATCCGATTGGTCCTATCCGCACTAGAATCCGATCAAGAAATTTGGAGCACCCTGGCAGGATTTACGGTCAGGAACAGATTGCTGGCCAAGCGCCCATAGCAGGGCTGTGTCTAGACCTGGAAACCAGCGAGGCCAACAGAGGATATGAACCCTCTCTTCCCGGCGGTCCCACTCAATCTCCCCCCATTAATCCCTCCATCCAAGTCGACTGGGTTGTCGCCATGCCTCTTACTAATGTCACGGCCGACGATGTTTCCGCCTTAGTTCAGTATACTGGCGTGGGTAGCGTGCCGTGGACGGACTCGCCTACGAAAGATCCGACGTTAGGAAGTTATTGGGACGGAACGTATCACTCCTCGATACTGTATGGGGCATCGGCAGAATTTTTGTTCGATGGAGTGGCAGTCTATTATTACGCGTGAGTTTTCTGCCAAACGGCTCCGTGTTATTAGTCATGAATTTGTCCTTCCTATCAGTTCAAAGCGGTCGCAACATGTAAGCGTTTTCTCATCAGCCCGGCACTGATGCCTGCTCACACTTTTCTAGGGAGCATTTGGGATATACCTCGACGGCCAATATGTATACAACAACAATGGCTATTCGCTCAATCCTGTATTTAAACAGCTAATGTACTCGGTCGACAATCTCACTCCCGGTCCACACAACCTCACTATAATCAACACTGATACCACCAACAAAACGTACACCGAAGTCGACTATATCACATGGACGACGTCGATGGATCCGTCGTACGTAATATCATAGCTTGGCTTGCGTGGCGATGTTCTTATCATTTGTTGTAGTTTGACAGAGAGTCTGGGAACGGCGATTCCACATGGTTCCACCGACATGAAGTATAGTTCTACAGCTGCATGGTCAGAAGAACAGGATAGCGACCCCACCATGTATGTTTTCTTTTCGGACCCGGTTGCGCTGCTTTATTGACGTCCCTGTGTTTCTGTAGGGTTACCTCAACTGATGGCGCTAGCGTTACAATCAACTTCTCTGGCAACGGGATTGTTCTCAATGGGAAGAGAGGCATAGTCTATGGAATGTTTAGGTAGGCTTCTCACAGGTTCTGCTGTGAGACTTGCTCAAACCCTGGCTCTAGAGTTCAAGTGGATAATGATACCCCTCGCGAACTCAGCGCGTCTAGCCAACAAACTCATTCAACGATCCTTGTATGTTTCTGTTACCTATTCTTCTCACATCTATGCTCAAACGCCTGTGTAGTATCGGCGAGATAACCTTAAGCCCGGAAACCACATACTTACAGTCACCAACCTTGGTGGCGGCTTCACCTCACTCTCCATCGGCTCAGCCGTCCCAATCATCTGGTCTGCAGACCCCAATGCTGGCAGCTCCAACTCCAACTCCGGCTCCGGCTCCTCACACAGTGTTAACGCAGGCGCACTCGCGGGAGGGATTGCCGGCGGTGTTATAGGCCTTGCTGCCATAGTTCTATTCATCCTCTGGTTCATTCGACGTGGTCGGTCCCGGCGAGACGCACAGGCGGATGAAATTGAACGTCAACGACCTCAATCTGGATTCGCACAAACCACACCTTTCGTTATGCCTTACGCTCCCCAAACTCCGACCCACTCATTCGACGGCCGAAAGACGGATACCCAGTCGCAGTACCTGTCGGCGGCCTATGGAGGTGGACCAAACTCTCCTGGATTGATTTCTCCCGGGTTGACCTCTCATGGAAGCTTTGATTTTGGTGGTCAACGGCCGGGTATGGTGGGCGCAGAGAGCTTTAGCGCTGGAAGTAGTTCTGGTCGAGGGGGCCCCGCGTCTGAAGCGGGACGTAGTGCGGGACCAGGCAAGCCCGGTCGGTATCAGGGATCTATCAATCGTACGGAGATGGATGCGGAGTCGATGCGCGATAGGCAAGTCCTACTTTTCCTGTTAATGTTTCTCGACGTGGCAGATCCTAACTTTGCTTTCGTGGTGGCGCTATAGGGATGCTGGGCCTGTTCTTCTACCGCAGCTCCCACCTGCGTATAGTGATACGAGACCTGCGTTGCCACCTGGTGCTGCGGCTCCGTCATCGCCCAACTCGCGTAACCTCTTGACGCCGGCGCCAAGTCAAAATCCTCCGACACCCGATCCGAGTTTGAGAAAGATGAGGCCCGGGGATACAAACGAACAGCGTTGAGTGAGGTCATTGGACTACTCTTGGATTTAGTTTTTCGTGTGCTCTTCATAACAGTTTGACTTTCGTGTTGTCTTCATAGTTCAGGCTAGTGGTCGTTCTTTTTTTTCGCTGTTTCGGGTTTAGGTGTATACTAGCAGTTCGTTGTTGTTCTTGTCGTCGCTGTTACTGTTGTTGTTATCAGTCACTCTTTACGTTGTTTTATGTTGCCATATGCGTATGGTCCATTGTATTTTCGCACTTTTTGTCGTATCGACTCGACAATCAGATACAGAATATATACTTCTTTGAGAAGTACCCTGCATGAAGTCAGCAAGAGGGGAACGAATACGAGCACTCCTGGATGGCATACCCCGCCAAATTGCGCGATTTCCTGAGCTGGACGAGTGCTTGTAGTGCGTACGGCAACCACGAGCTTCGGATAACGTCGGACACTAGGAGAGAACTGACTCACTTCAGACTCCTCTTTCACCCGCCAAGCGCGTTCCCACTCTATCTTGTATAAGAAGTCATCCCAACCTCCCCTAGCACGCGTTTCAGACCTTCTATGTTCACATTTACGCAGCTACCAACCACTCGCGTGAGCAATTTTGAGTCTCCTTATTGGACGTCAGATAGGAGTTGACAACCAACATGGTAAAAAGATGCAACATCTTTCTTCGACAATAACACCGACGCTTCTCACGCGTGCTAGTACAGATCCGTGAAATGCAATCTCTCGATGACGCATACACTCTATTTTCAAGGTTGAGCTTCGTTCCACAAGCAGCAGGGCTTCTCGGTCCCCCACTCTGGTCATGTGACCACACCCAAGACCTTCTGCTCACAACCATAGTAGCTAATTTTGCCTACAGGAAGCGCTTCTCACATCGCTTGGCGACTCTGTGATTATCGTCGACCGATTCGTTCTCCGTTGCTCCAACTGTCGATGCCATGCGTGTCCGGCTTCGAGGATTGTTCTCCGAATAGGTCCACATGTGGACGAGTATGGGTATGGGTTTTCATGGAGGAGAGTTAGAGATAAGAGACGGGTATAAAAGTGGAGGAAAAGTTGGCATATAAGCTCAACTCAGTGCTATCCTCTCGAAAACAACTACTCCTTCAGTTTAAACATGATTTCTTCCGCTGTTGTCGCTTTCCTCGCTACCGGCGTCGCCATCGCCTCTCCCATGCCCCCGGTCGGAATTTCGATCCCGTTGGCCAAGCGCGGCAATCCGATCGCCCTCAACGGAGTGGTCAACCCTGCCGCGTTGTCACGCCAGATCTTGCGCGCTCAAAAGTATGTCTTAACTTCGTCCATTTCAGTTCATTTTCTAACTATCACGACTTCCAGCAAATTCCTCAACGCTCGTGTCGCCCACCAGAAAAATACTGGCAAGGGCCTGCTTGGATCCAAGGTCTTTACTCCTAGCGAGCTCAGAAACTTGCTCAAGCGTCAGTCCGAACCGTTGAGCGACGAGTCTAATGACCTCCGTGCGTATAACTGTTTTCAGACGCATATGTGTTGACATTGACGAGGTCATTCTCACAGTATGGGCTGGACCTATTACTATCGGAACACCCCCTCAAGAGTAAGCGCAGTCAATACCCGGCCCAGACTACAACTCATAACGTTCTCAATAGATTCTCAATTGACTTTGATACCGGTTCTGCTGACCTCTGGGTTCCGAACGACAGTTGCAACACTGGTGGGTGCGGTACTCACAAGAAGTACAAGCCTTCTGCCTCGTCCACTTCGGCCGAGAAACCCGGGAACTTCACGATACAGTATGGGTAAGTAATTAGCTTAACCTGCCATAAAATTCATTGAACTGACCCTTTTCAGTGACGGATCGTCCGTCAGCGGACCCGTTTTCAGCGACAAGGTGACTGTCGCCGGACTTTCCGTGACAGACCAGTACTTCTCCCCCGTAACCACCGAGGCGGATCGCTTCAGCACCGATCCCACTGATGGGTTAGTATGGAAGCATCAAGCTAGAACTCATGAACTGAGGCGAACTGTTTGCAGCTTAATGGGTCTCGCGCTGAGCAGTATTTCTAACATTGGTAAACCTACATTCGCTGAAAACGTGAGTCATATCAAATAGAATGGTGGAGCTGTCGTTCGAAATCTTGTTTTTCTAGCTCGCTAGCCAAGGCGTTGTCAAGAAATCGATCTTTAGCATGTATCTCGCGAGCAACAATTCGGAGTTATACTTTGGCGGGGCAAACACAGACAAATACACTGGAGAGATCCACTACGCTGAGCTCAGCGATAAGTCTTTCTGGGTATGTAGCCTACTGAATAATCTCAAACCTATGACTTCGCTAACTTCTATCATTCGGTTAGATCACGAGTGGGTCGGCTAGCGTCAGCAACGGAACGGCTTACTCTGGGCCTATGATCATCGACAGCGGCACTACCATCATCGTCGGCCCCAACTCGAGCGTCGGCAAGTTTTGGGAGAAAATCCCAGATGCTACACCTTGCAGCTCTACTGACTGTGGCGCTGACGGCTTCTACTCGTATCCATGCGCGAGTCCCCCGGTCGTCAGTGTTGAGCTGGCTGGTCAGGTCTGGCCAATCTCCTCAACCAACTTGAACCGTGAGTTGATTTGTCCTAGGAGGACGTACTTACTCTAACATTGGTCTTGAAAGTCGGAACGCTGCCTTCCAACAGTACTCAATGCGTTGGCGCAATTGGCGGCATTGACGGTGGCGTTCCTAAAGGTGCCTGGATCATGGGAGACACTTTCATGAAGAACGTTTATACCGTGTTCGATCTTGAAAGCAGCGTAAGCCATTTACTACGGTCATTGTATTTGTGAGCTGAAATCTCTGTTTTTAGCGCGTTGGTTTCGCTGCCCTCAAGTAAGAATAGTGGCGAGTATTAGAGCGTTGCGATGTCAAGAGGAGAATGCACCATCCTTTATCCGTATTCTGCTTTATTCTGGGGTTTGTGTGTTGTAAAGTGTATGATATAAGAAATGAAGTTTTTGGCTCGCTAGTTGACCTAACTATACATAAAATAGTCGGGACACGGCTGTATTTGACGAGAACAACAAGCTTTGAAGGCTTATGCTTCCTGTGCCGTGCGTTAGGGAATCCTTCGGCCCTGGTTGGCGAAGGGAATGGAGATGAGTTTAGGTTCATCCAAGGTCAAAAATCTGTTTAGACCACGAGATCCTGCATCTGGCTGTTTGACGAGAGCACTATTTAAACATGGGTATACTATTGAACTACGGAAGGCTATTGATTAATACTCATCGCTTAAGGCGAGTCTTGTACCAGCGTAGGCACCTGCGGTAGCGACGATTTCGCCACATGTATGCGCGTAGACATTGATATCGTATGTCTGTCCGCGCAACCAAGACTAGGTGACACTCTTGCACCCCCCAAGGTAACCAATAGTATATAAGTCTTGACTAATTGGATCAACTGCCGTAGAGTCACGTGCCTTCAAACCGGACAATAGTCACACTCACGGGGCTCTTCTGGGTTCTTTGGCGCATCCTTAAACTCTTGGCTGCCGCTTGGATGAGAATATGGGGCAAGAAATGTCCGAGAGTAGCTCACGTGAGCACTCGCTTCTGTCCCTGAAGTACATTCATTGATCCATGTCGCAACTGGACTAGCAAAAATCGTGACTATATTTTATCAAGTAATGGCAAAACTCTAACTTCAACTCACCCTACTTACGAGGCCGAAATTTTCAGTGAGAACAGGGCCTGCTTGACATCGTTAGAGACATTTGGAACAGTCTGTCAACAAAAATGGCCGCCCTTATCAATAAACTCTACTTTGTAAGTTATCGGTGCCGCTCACGGTCCGATGGATAGTTCGTAGGTGAGCAAACGGCCCGGCGGACTGCCATCTAGTTCTCTTGGCATGACCATGTGGCTGCCACGCAGAAGAATAGCTTTACCGACGAGTCTCCAGCCTGTCGGAGCCCCTTGTATAAAAAGCCGCTAGGATGTCTCCCTCGAATATCGTCTTTAGCTTGTTCCTCATGCGCGTCTCCACATTCGTTGCTCCTCTGTTCGCGTTCGCGACTTTCGTTTTGGCTCATGGCCGCGTCAAGTCGCCGCCAACCCGGACGGTAATATCAAAGGCTTCATAGTAGAGATATAAGCTGACTGACAACTTTGTCTGTGTAGTATGGCAATGCGATGAAAGCTGCATGTGGTGCCGGCCCGGTTCAAGCGCAGACCATTGGTATGTACAAGTAAATCGACTCGTCAGTTTGAAGTGTCCGAATCTTTTGTCTTCAGACGCTGCTGGCCCGATTGAGAGCGAAGTTGTGAAGAAGGGATCCGACTATAATCCAGTTCGTATATCTCATTTGCTGCCATCACACGGCATGCGTGATACTGAAGGTATGCACCCCTACAGGCAAAATGCAACCTTTTCTTGTGCCGTGGACATCAGGTGCGAGCTTGAAAAAGGCCTTTGAAATCAGTTTCACTAACTTATATCCACGCTCCGTAGTTTGCCGACAACACTGGAACTGTCCAGAAGTACAAACCTGGACAAGTTGTGAATATTGTCCTAGATATCATCAACCATCACCCTTCGGGTTATGCTGTAAGTTAGGCACAAGCTCTATCAAGCTAGTACTCGATCTGCCTTGTCTCTTTCTTAGAACGTCTCCGTGGTAAGTTTGTCGAGTTTGGTTATTCAACTCTAGCTAAATTATCCTTAGATTAATTCCGCAACAAACACAAGAATCGGATCCCCGTTGATTGCATGGAACCCATATTTTGCGAGCGGTTATCCATATCCCAAGTCTGAGGGTAAGGTGGTCCATTCTGGGAAGCTTTAATTGGGACTAAAAATATCATAGAGAACTTCAATGTTACGATCCCGGAGCTGAACGGCAAATGCAAAGTGGCTGGGGAATGCGTCATCCAGTACCACTGGTATTCTGTCAATGACTCGCAAACTTATCAGAACTGCATCGATTTTACTGTGCCTTAGTCAAGCTTAGAGCTGTATTCTGTGGTAATCCTCAAAGGTCGAAATTTGTTAAAGAGTTGTCTAGTAGTTTGTGAAGGAAAGCAGGCGCATATACCCTCGATGTTGGCAGAGGACCTGATGTGTGGCAGCAAAAAACGCATGAGATAAGCTCCAGTTTGGATCAAAATATCTGTCCCAAAGTATGGCTGTGATTAGATTGTTCGTGCTCATGAGAAGTTTATGCAACTTATATGCACAGCTGCGAACAAGACCAGCAGGTGACGAGCCATCACGTGGGGGCCCCACGGCGGGCTGTGCCTGATCGGCGCTAACTCGCCTTTGAAGTTCCACCCATCACCGGCACTTAACTAAGTAGTCTACTAAGCTTGGTCCCAAAACAAATCCTGCAGGCAAAACAGAACTTGGGATCAATGGCGAGCTCTCTTGGGATAGTGTTATTTCTTCTGACAATGATTGGCCCTATTGGTCTTGGGCTAATCATCGCTGTACCCATTGCTGGCGCAATTGTACGGTGAGGGGTGATGGTTGATTTTCTTCTTACCATCTACTAAGTACTTGTATAGTTTACGGGCAAACTACACGCCCAAAGGCCTCCAACTAGATCAAGATGATACCAATACCCCCTCTCAAGCTCGAGTCGGACCAGCCGTCGATGGAGTTATTAACATGTTACGGAGGATACGTCGACTTGAAGGCTGGCCTGGAATGTATAAAGGGTTCGGTGAGTGAAGTTGTACGAAGGTCCCTTGGTTACTTGGATTAGCCCGAGTGTTTATTTGGGATGGGTCAGTTCCGGCAGTCATTTCGACAATTATTGTAACCCTATGGGCAATCCTTACTGTACCTGGCCACGCAAAATATCGACCATGCTCACAGGTGTACGTTCCTGCCACTAGTATCTTTCGGGGGCTCTTATATGGGGTGGGCGCCCTGTTGGTTGCAATCCCATACGAGATTCTATTCAACCGGTAAGTAGTGCTGGTGATAAACGAGGGCGAAACTTATCTGTGCTATGATTATAGTGCTGTGTGCACACCTCATCGACTCCCGTGGTTTAAGCCTATGCAAGCACTGAGGACGATTCTGACGCCCTACGAGCGCCGTAAACCGTGGGTGTTGTATCTTACGCCTGGGTTATTGGTGGCTCGGTGAGCAACATTTCGCCTGAACGTTTCGTGTTACTTAGAATAAATCTACAGAATGTTGATACTTATTTGGGTGGTAGCCGTCGCGCAAGTAGTTCGTGCTGTGCTCTTACCTTCAGTGAGTCTATCTCGTTGTTTTGATGCAGAAATTCATTGAGACCTGCTCTGTAGCTCTCGCGTGGTCTTAGTGATGTACGCGATCCAGACGACCAAAATCGAATGACAAAGCACCTGAATCCTGTGAAACTCGCTGTCTTCCTTATCTTTTCCATGGCATCCACCGCGATCCTTTGCCCCTTGGAAGTACTTGCCACTCGACTAAGCGTGCAGCGCAATCACCCCACCACAGACGCTGACCGCGCAATTGACGGAGCCTCGGATCCCATGCCGGATTATATTGGCGAGGAGGAAGATGTGATAGCTTTACGTAGTGAGGAGGATCCTTACCGGAGCCTCTTAGATTGTGGAAGGCGGATGGTGAATGAGGAGGGCGTGGGAAGCTTATTTAGGGCTTGGTGGTTGACAATGATTGCAGTAACTTTGGGGAGCTTTGCTTAGCCAATTGCTTAGCTTATAACCTTGGAAACAACTAAGGGCATTGGGAACACATGCATGAGCTCATGTCGCACTTTTCTTGTCTGCTCGGTTTCTTTGCGCTACTTCAGTTTTGTGTATTTTCCGTAGTTGTACCACTGAAAAATGTTCAAATATTTGCCATCACTACTCGCTTTCCACCCGACATGCACCATAGACCCTGAAGTAAGCGCGGACTGTGGTGGTTCACTCGTTCTCGGACACCATTGCAGGCCACCTTTTTGATCGATTCTCCTCGCGTATTTCGGGAACCCAATCCTGGTACAATGACTCGAGTCCTTTGCCTGCTTATATATGTACACTGGCTCCAACGAAATCCATAAAATTGGCACACTTAAAACTCGTTTTTGCGTCTCTAGACAAATTTAAACTGACTGAAATTTTGCACACACTCAACCACCTTTCTTGACTCTGGAGTGGAACCTTCTTGCCGACTCAGCATGCCACATCTATCGGTGCACCACGACGAAGCAACCCCTACAGATTCGGCTCTCGCTATTCTTCAGACAGGCCACTCAAACAATCGTGCACGATCAACCTATGGATCTCTATCAGATTTTTATTTAAGAAACCAAGGGCTTCTCACTATTGCCCTTAGCCAGCTATTCTTCAGTATGATGTATATGGGAGTCAAGGTTCTTACCATGCTCGATACACCAGTTCCTACACTCGAGGTGAGTTCACGCTAGTATTCTACAGCGGGATGTCTGGAAAAATGTGATATTTAGCTGGTTGCAGTTCGAATGGGGATGACCTGGATATGTTGTCAAGCTTATATGTAAGCCCATTTTGCCGGTGAAGTACGTGTCTAACCAGTCCCCAACAGGATTTCGCTTGGCATTTCGGACCCGATACTTGGTCCAAAAGGAGTTCGGGGGTGGCTTGCGACTCGAGGGGTTGTGGGGTAAGCTCTTAAGTACATCTCCATTTCCTTGACTCTAAAACCTACTAGGTTCTTTGGCATTTTCGGGCTCTACTACTCGCTTCAATATATGTCTCTCTCGGATGCAACCGTTCTCACCTTTTTGGCCCCAAGCATAACCGCGCTGCTTGGTTTTACTATCTTACACGAGCTGATATCTCGAGGTCAAGTTGTAGCGGGTTGTGAGTTACTTCAATCTGGGCTTTTTTGTCCTCATACAGAGCTTCATTATAGTGGCATCTTTGTTGGGAGTTATTTTGATAGCTCGACCGGCATCGCTATTTGGTAATCAGCACGCCGACACAAAAGGTATAAACCTGGAAGTGACAGAGTCGCAAAGAATGACCGCCGTATGGTAAGAATACTCTAGGAGTCTACTGTTAGATGTTCAACCCCGTACTTGAAACTAGCGTCGGTATTGCCGGGGTTTTTGCGACATCTATAGCATGTAAGTATTCCATCTCACGAAGCTTTCAAGTTACAGATTTCCTTGGAACTCGATTAGACACCTCTATCCGTGTAATTGGCAAGCGCGCGCATCCAATGCACTCTATATCGTATTACTCTATCTGGTTCGTTCATACAATAATGTCTAACCACCATGCTTATTAACACATACTTCAGGTGTGTATTGATGGGAACACTTGGAATGGGCGTAACGGGCTCGCAGTGGGTCATACCAACCCAGTGGACCTGGCTTGCTACCTTACTATTTATCGGTCTAGTTGGTTTCTTGGCTCAAGTAAGTTCTGCCTTGCCACGCCGTTATCCCCGTCCAGTTCTATGCCTCCTTGAAAGGCTAAAACTTTTGCTTAGATATTCCTTACAATCGGTCTTCAACGTGAAGCAGCTTCTCGTGGCACACTAGCCCTTTACACTCAAATTGTATTCACCGTTGGGTTCGAATATGTTGCATTTGGGGTGGTTCCACCCGCATTGAGTATCTTAGGAGCCGCTATTATTATCTTTAGCGCGGTATACGTCGCGGTATGTGGGTTTAGAAAGGGTGTTATGAACGCTATATTTCATTAACTTGCGTGTCTGCAGTTGAATAAACCGAGGGCCGAAATGCCTCCTGAGGATGAGACTGAAGAAGCGCACGAACTTTTGACGGGACATAATAACAACATCCCCTCTGATGCTGAAGGGAACACACCTGTAGGAGCAACTCCTATTCGTACTGTCGTATAAATAACAGGATAGTAATCCCGAGCTACATCATTCATGTATGCGCCGCTCGTTGTAAAATACTGTGCATAAGTATATCTTTCTTGAAGCTTTCCACGTCTAGCCATACATCCTAACCTCATCTTCTGCCCATCCAACAGTATGGTTGCTCATCAGGGTGCATGCATGTTCGTATATCCGATAATATGATCGTCCAGTACGACTAGTAACACTAGTACAAATGTTGCTCTGAGGTCGCAAAAATCGGTTGGAGTCCCACCGATATACAAGGCACGAGTGAATTCTTGTGGGCCTAATTATTGGCTCCATTAGGGTTTAAATACGTTTCTTAGGATGCCCTTTTTATATATGCGGTCTTGATATGCTTGAGACGTATCCCAGAGGGCATATTTCATGTCTCTGCTCTCAGCAACATACCAAAACTTAAGTCTGATGCCTCCAACATGAGCGTTAGCAGACGGCTAAGACCTTGTATGTAGCTAGGATTAGTACAGTGCCGATGCTAGCTACGTTGAGCTAAGCTCTAGTATCATCAAATCCCCTAGTACTTCCGTTTACGCGGTAATTCAACCCTCTCTGGTAGGTACGTTCAGCAGTCTTCCCTCCATTCCTCCGGCGACGACCACATTCTGACCCGTAATATGTCCTGAGACTGTCGTTGACGCAAGCACGAGGATTTGCTTTGCAACATCGGTGCTAGTGGCGACTTTTTTGAGGGGGGTACTACGGATCACGAAAGAGACTCAGCTCGGGTATCGATATAGCAAGAGTCGCAGAAGCAATCAGCATAGAAGGTGCAATACTCACGTCGCGATTGCTCGTTGAAACAACGCAGGATTGGCCAATGTCTCCTCAGCCATTGCAGTCCGAACCCATCCAGGCGCAACGGCATTGATACGCCCAGCGGGTGCGATATTAACAATTTCGTTTTTCACTGTGCGTATGAACCCTGATTGAAGCGCGGCCTTGGAGCAGGAGTAATCTATATGAGACGAGGGCGCATGATCAACGTTGCCTGTCAGTGGGGTGTAGTAGCGTACCAACATGGCCGGCTTCTCCAAATTCACCGGATGTGCTTCCAACCACTACGACAGATACTTTGGAAAGGTCTGAAGTAAAATTCTCGCGTGGTTTGCGGAGGCGCCGCAGAAACTCTCGCACGATGAGGAATGGGCCTGGAGAGTTCAGATGTCCGCCTGATTGAAGGATTGCTGAAGGATGATACGGGGACTCACCAGTTAGGTTTACATCGAGGGTACGCTTCCATTGTTGTAAATCCATATCTACCAGGTGTACGTCTTCTGTTGGAAAGATTCCGTGGTTGACTAGCTCCGTAGAGAAAATACTTATAAAATCGTGAACGTGTTACTGGGGAGATTGCCTCACCAATCAGGACCTGGACCTCCTGTTTAAACAACTCGCCGCTGTGGTCAAACAGGCGTTCAATACTATTTTCGTCTGTAGCATCTGCTTGTACAAGCTCCAAGTTTTTTGCCGTCGTTTGGAGGTCTTTTAGAGGTCCTGGGGCGGTATGATACTGTGCTGTTACGTAGGCTCCATGCTCTGTATATATATGCGTCAGGATCCGATGTAGATTGGATTCCAGTCTGATCATATACCTAGGAATTGCCGAACAGTTTCGAAACCAATGCCTCCCGCGGCACCAGTAACTAACACGTGTACTTGATTTAGGCCAAGATCCATCCTTCAAACGCGGTAGAAGATGAGTCGGTGACGCTTGGGTTGATCTCAGGCGTAAGGGGCTGTAAAAAGCTTTCTAATCAGCGTTCCGCCTTAGGCAACATGTGCAAGATTTCGCGAAACTATATTATCTAATACACATGAATCTTGTGAGATATTTTATGTAAAACGTACACATATCTAAGCCTTGAAACAAACGCGCAGCTACGTGGAAGCATATCTTCTTGCCTGGCTCGGGTCGGAAGTGTGAGGTGATAAGGGTGAACGCGAGTCGGCTTCGTGGTGAAGTGTAGAGCCTATGTGGGACAAGGCGAGGGAACGATATTGGCGGGGGTTACGCCCAAAATGTCGTTTTATTAGTCTTCTGAGCAAGAGAACTCCGATCACGATCGCGAGAATGCTGCAAAGAACAATTACTAAATGATACGCATTGGCGGAATTAGACCCATACATAACAGCATTGATTCGTACAACATTGCTTGATATATGACGCTCTGGGGCAGGCGGGGTCGGCGATGTTTGCGGCGGGTTGTCCTGTCTTGTTTCGGGGTATCCACCAACCGGGCAGGCGTGACGGGAAGTCCAACTTAACGAGTGTTTGCCCTGGTCTTCAAGAGGATCCCCATGAGACGTCAGAGTTGGTTCGAAAGGCTGCCAGCACCTACAGTCAGACCTTTAATTCCTACAAAATTATACCAAATCTAACCTCTTTCATTGTAGGATCACAATGAAACGAAAAGGTCGCCTCTTGTGCGATTCCCATATACAAGCCACCATGAAACGTCACTTCCAAGGGAGCTGTAATAAATGACGTAAGTTTAAAGTCGCTAGATCTCTATCGGAAGAGCGCTAGCGTACCACGTCCAGAGGCATCTGTCTGGGGTGCGATCTTAAACGTCGTGTTCAATTGCCTGCCTTGGAAAGTACCCGCCACTGGGACAACGTAGATTGTCCTTGGAGGTTCGAGCCTATGGTCAGGACGTTCACTAATTACTTCAAACCCAGCGGATGTAAGTCAAATTTTTGGTTGAGTTTTTAGCGGGTTAGCGTACCGGTCATACAAATGTTGGTTCCTACTTTGCATTGATCTCTTGCAGGGAGAGTGCCATCCCACACAATGTTCTGCTGTAAGCTGATATCATAGTGGATCTGTAGAGCAAGAAGAATAAATCATGTCCAAGCTATAGTGCACTAGAGAGCTACCTACTTTTGTTATGGAGGGAGGTGTCTCCACTTCTCTTGAAACTCGATATTGACCATGTTCGAGTAGAGGACAAAGATTGTATTCTAGGGATGTGTTTTCGTCAGGGGATACGGAGAAAACACAGTTGGGCTTTTCAAGATTTGCTTGAGGGCTGGTAGTTGGGAGTGCGCTCGAGAATGTTAAAGGTTCGGCGATAACGAGCAAAGCCCCGAGGGCGCTTACGAGCTTGATCATCTCAGAGTCAACCACGATCACCAAGTTAGCTGCAGTTTACTCAGTGATCCACGTAGTCTCAGTCTTGCGTCCGCTCAGAGGTAGAGCTATGTATCAGTACTATACGAAGCAACCCGACCATTAATAGCTCGATGCTGGTTTTTCGAGTCTCGACCGGCATTGAGCCGAAATTCTGATCTTCAGGCCTAGCGGGCCGGCTTCCTACGTGGTGAAGCTCACATGGAAGTACTAAAGAAGGGTATTCTTCCGAGCCCGACAATGTGCTTGGCCATAGCTGATTATTGTGGTATGCTCGGGCGTGCAGATCCTGTTACGCCATTGGGACTAAATTCCGCTGTAGCATCTTCATGAACTTCTCCAACTTCCATTTCGTCGAGGAGCGCTGTATCGAACCCAGATGGCGCGTGCATGGCGGTCCGGCCGGCCGAATTATGATGAACGGCCTATTTACTCTGAAGTGCTGTCGCAACGTTCAGCTTGGTACCCCGCCAGTTTGCTATCATGTCCAACAGACCCCGCGCGACAGACGGTGTTGACTTGCACTGGCTCGACGGCAAATCTCCTGCTACTACAGCGACTAGCAGCTCTTGGGGTGTACCTTGGGCGAAAGGCGAGATTGACAAGTCAACTGCTTTGAAGCTCACCACCAGCGATGGTAAAAGTGTTCCGGTACAGAGTTGGCCGCTTGCCTAGTACGTGCTTCCAAGCCTTTTGTTCAACTTTGCATCTCATCTCTATTCAGTTGGCCTGATGGCTCTTTGAAATGGACGGGTCACGCAATCGCACCAGATGCTGCTCTGGCGGATTCGCTTCACCTGGCTCCGGGTTCGCCCACAGAGCCGTCTTCACCGGTGACCGTCAAGCAAAGCGGCAGTACTATCACAGTCACCACAGGCAATTTTGAGGGTGCGCCTAAGTCTATTCTATTATAGTATACCCTTCTGACATGGCTTCACCATTCAGCCCAGATCAAAACTTCGGGAACGACATTGATCTCCTCCCTCTCTGTTGGCGGATCCAAGAAATTATCAGACGGTCAATTAGTTGTCAAAGTTCAAGGTACGCATGAGCTTTATATCGTGCTGGAAACATGATATATTCCTTACCAGGACAATCAGACTCTCCAGAGAACACGGATCCCGCGAACATTCATACAACAGTAGCAACTATTACAGCTGCAACAATCGAACAAAATGGACCAGTTCGAGCAACTATTAAGGTAGGCATAACCTGTGATTTGCCGCCAACTTTATTCAGAAATGCGTTATTAGGTGACTGGGACTTATAAGGGAGATGGGCATGGGTCTTGGCTTCCATTTACAATAAGACTTTTCTTTGGCGCTGGTTCATCGACAGTCAAAATCCAACATTTATTCCTGTTCGACGGCGACCAAGCAAAGGACTTTATCAAGGGAATAGTAAGTGTCATATTCCACTGACGGAAGCATGCTTAACACGTTTGATAGGGCGTACAATTCAACGTCCCGCTTTCCGATGAGCTATATGACCGACATATCCGCTTTACTTCCGCCTCTGGAGGGATCTGGGGAGAAGCTGTACGAGTTCTGTCCGGGTTGCGCCGAGATGCGACCGCCGCGCTGCTTGGACCTCAATTCAATGGGACAGCACTTCCTGCCCAGGTATGCACTTGCCTGTTTTGGTTGACAAGCGCGAAACTGATTTGATTACTCCACCAGAACTCTGGCTTGTGGCCAACAACTGTCCTTCCGTACCTTTCTACCCTAGCGGCCTGGAACGACTACACTCTTGTTCAACTCAGCCCGGACCATTTTGACATTTGGAAGAGGTATACCTGATATTCTTGAGTCAGGTTTTCACCGTTGCTAATCCAAAACATAGGACAAGTGACAAGAGTAGCTGGATTAAGCACGCGGGTCACGGTGTGAAAGCGAATGGCACTGGCTACATTGGAGGCGCCAAGGGGGGAGGTGTCTTGTTTGGTCTGCGTGATTTCTGGCAGCAGCATCCACGCCAACTCGATATTCGGGGTGCGGCTGGAAGTACAGCTCAGGTGACTATTTGGGCCTATTCTCCAGAGGTGAATCAAACCCACGCAGTATTACTTTATATTCACGTTCTTCTTACCTAGGCTCCTGCAATGGACCTCCGCCACTACGATACCGTTGCTCACGGACTCGATCTCGCATACGAAGACGTTGAACTTGTTACTTCTAATCCCGCCGGGGTCGGGCGCTCATACGAGCTCACACTCAAGGCTGTAGCGGCCACACCCGCGCGGCAAGCCATTGCTGATTTCGCTGCAGCAGTAGCAACTCCACCACAGATTATTGCGAGCCCAACATTCTATCAGAGCCATGGATTGTTTGGCGGGCGATGGTATGTTGACCTGCCCCGTAGGAAAGCCTACCGAACTGACCATCGAGCTTATACGTAGGAATGTCCCTAATACATCTCGCTCTGGCGCGGCAAAAATAGAAGACCAAAAATCGAAACTCTTAGATTTTTATATTGCTGAGATCGAGCAGCGCCAGTTCTACGGTTTGTACTAGTTGCTTTTGCTCCTAAGCGATGCTAACATTTCCCGAAACTGCAGGTTTTTGGAATTACGGAGACGTAATGCATACAGTAAGATCTGCCGTGTTATATATGTTTGTGCGCCTAAACCATTTGAGTGCATAGTACGACGACACCCGACACACATGGAGGTATGTGAATCAACTTATTCTTTGATGGCATGCCAATTAACTCGGCTTGCGTCGACACTAGATACGACGTTGGTGGCTACGTAAGTAGGATATTCCACCTGATTTTGGCAGCACTTAACTCTATCCTACAAGGCATGGGATAACGCGGAGCTTGGTGAGCGCATATACCCTATGTTATTTGACTATATTCATTTAACCTATGATTTTATATCATAGGAACCGACCTCTGGTTATGGATGTCATTCTTGCGGACTGGTCGAGCTGACATATTCCGAATTGCATACGCCATGACGAGGCATCTTTCCGAGGTGTGTACTATCTGGAAAATTCCTATATCTTCCAACTGATAACCCTCTCGCTAGGTCGATTTCCATCACATTGTAAGTCAAGTATCTATGTAGGCTATAGTGGCTGACACTAAGTGTGAGTGTAGGGACCATTTGCAGGTATGTTAATATGTGATCACATGGATCCATCGTTCACCAAGATGTCTCGATTTGCAGGTCTCGGTAGCCGCCACAACGTTAATCATTGGGGAGATGGCGCAAAAGAGGCTCGAGTGAGCTCCTCTACTCTGAAGAGACCGTGAGTATGAACTACCCAAGGTCTGAACCGAGCTAACCTTGCTTGATACCTGTAGGTTCTATTACTTAACTGGTATGTCTTGCCCCTGGGGTAAGCCGAGCCATGGCTAACGCGACCTTATTTTTCAGCTGATGAACAAATTGGAGACCTGATGCGTTACTCGCTGCAAGCTGATCAAACACTTATTGAGTGGGAGCCTCTTCGCAAAAGTGAGTTTGTTATCTCGGCACAAATGTTCTATAAGCTCTCTAATATACTGTCCAAGTCCTGCCAAAACCGACGGCGCCCACACGAGTTCGTATTGGCCCAGACTGGACCGCTTTAGCTGGGTATGTATAAATAGTAAAAAGCGCGTCCCCATCTTAGTCTCATTAAGGAATATGACAGAAACTGGTTTACGGAATGGGAGGTAAGCAATAATGCCGCCCAACGCGCAATTCGCTAACTTAAAGCATAGAGGACAAACGATACGAAATGGCGTGACCGGATCGTAACTGGCATGGTAGTGCAATAAACTCCTGATCCAAAGAACCCGACTAATATTTCTTCAGACCGATATCGGAGCTATGAAGTACGGATTGGTAAGTCATACTGTACAACCGCACTGTACTATTTCTTATAGTTCTACCCGGCATAGTTTACGGGTTATACCGCAGGTAAGAACCTGAGGCGATGTTTCAACCCCTAGGCTAATTCACGTCACGCATATAGCCGTAGGATTCGATCCTAATACCGCTCATCTAACAGATGAGGGTGGTCAATTCCAAGCATCGTTGGTATCCATTCCCGCAATGCTGAGCTTCGCGCTGACCAGTTTTGAAGATATCATCTTACTATGTTGTTTGGTGGAGGCGAATTTTTGATGGAGCTTGTTGACACGATAAGTGTCCCCAGTTTTGACAGTGCCTGGGTGGACTTCTGCCGCTACTATAGTAAGCCCCTTCGGTTCTCTCCAAATTTTTATCACTTATTCTATCTGATAACTAGACGCAACCGCGGCTGAGTGCGTACCCTCCCTTCCGCAAAGTTTTTCTCTAAACCTTTTCTAGGAAAACAGCGAAGTATGGGTCAAATTTCAACTCGGGTGGATTTGGACAGGTGGGTTTGTTTTGTCTGCCACTGAACGTTGGACTAAACCATTGATTCTAGCTTTACGCCAAGCTACAAGCTTATGCCGGCCAACGTCTGAACGACACAAACCAAAAGCAGCTCGCATGGAATCAAATCACTACAACCACCACTTTTGGAAATCCCGCTAAAGTTAGTGGAGTAAACGTGATCGAGCCGGTCAACGAGGTGAGTCAATCTCAAGGCTAGTAGCCTAGTATGGACACTGAACGCTTCTGTAACCATTCAGATAGTTGGTTTGAACACCAACGATGCGGCGTCGTTTTCGCTCGCTCAATATGCTGGTCTGTCGTTTTATTTATCCGACCACTTCGCCTAAGCCAACCTTATCCTACAGTGCTCGCAATTGCGCCTGAACTGGCACCTAACTCATTGGTAGCTGCCGGTTCTTCCAAACGCCCACCCTCGGTTATATCGAGTTCAACCGTGGTTGCGACGTTATATGTAGGTGAAAAGGAAGAAGGTTTGACTAGGAAAGCTAGGCGGACAAAGAATAGCATTGTAGCACGGATACTTCGGTTACTTGGGCTACACAAGTCTGAAGAAACTTAGCTGGTCGCTCGTGAATTTTTGGTTACCTCAAATTTTATCTGGGCTTGTCTCTAAAAGCTACATGCCTGAATAACATTTCGGTTCTTATTCAGGATAGGGCACAGCCCTGCACTAGTCGGCTGATGTGACCTGACAGACATCGTCTTGGCCGCCAATCTTATTCACCCTCGGTATAGATCGATCGCGGTGGGGAGGTTGTCCGAGAAACTCGCTGGTGAGAGTCGGGCCGAATTATCTGGTATGTCCTTCGCCCCCTCGGTGTACTAGAAACCTACCAGAAACAGCGAATATCATATACACCAACTTCCTGAGGCACCAAGGTCGAGAATATACTCAAATCAGCTTCCACTCACGAATTAAATATGCCAAGACCATGCGCACCTGGCTTGGCGGGACCACCAAATGCAGGAGCTCTGTAGGGGTGGGTCGAGCCAGCTAACAGTCGTGCGCTGGGGATCGATTCGGGTCCACTATTTAAGAGTTGTCTGCTAGAGCAAGTCCCTCTCATTTTCGCCTTTCTTGCCTCCAGCCCCCTCTACACTCTTTTGACCTTGCGTCCTAGTCACTCCTTACCATCCAACCTCCAATATGCAGTTCATCGCTAAGCTTTCACTCATCGTTGCTGCCACCAGCTCTCTGCTCGGCGCACTTGCTCTACCCACTGACCACATGCTTGAGACACGGGCAGCCGCCAAGGTGTACAGTAAATGCACCAAGCCGAAGACCGTAGCTCTGACGTACGTGTACTTGGTGCTATTGCTATGAGAAGTAAGGCTCATTCATAAGCTCAGCTTCGACGATGGTCCTTGGTACTATCTCTATGATATCTCAAAGGCACTTGTTGCTGCTGGTGCGAAGGGGTACGCTATATCGATTTCTCCTCGGCTCATTTAAGTAGTGCTAATGCCAATCGTGAAGTACGTTCTTCTTCAACGGAGATAACTGTAAGCGGGCTAGTTAATAATATGACCTGACCGTTATTAACAAGTTCTTAGACGGGTGCATTTATGATCCCGAGAACGTCAAGTACGCAACCTCATCTCCGCTATATTGATTTGTCTGACTTTAGCTTCAGGCGTGTCAAACACGCCTATGACAAGGGCCACCAGGTCAGACCACGCCATCTGCTCGTTTCTACCACCACTAATCCTGATTGTAGATCGCCTCCCACACCTGGGCACACAAAGACTTGACCAAAGTGGGTACTTCCTTGCAGTTCTTCTGCTATATTTAACCGCTTCCGACTTTAGCTGTCTTGGGATCAGGTTCACGACGAGATGTGGCGCGTCGAACGTGAGTATCTTATAGCGACTTATGATGACTCATGCTGATATTCCGAGTAGAGGCCCTGCAAAGGATAACTGGTGTAGTTCCTGCCTTTATGCGCCCTCCCTTCGGCAACTACAACGGTAAGCAACCTCAACTACATGATCGGGGGCTCTGCTCATAATCCTATGCGTAGATAATGTCAAGGTATGAAAGAGTAGGATGTAATATTTTTGATCTAATTGAACCGTTGCTGCTCGTCAGAACGTTGCTGGCGCTCGCAACCAGAGCATGTGAGTAACCTTCCATTTTTGGATCAGCGAAGCTCATACACTAAAAATGTGTCGCTCTTAGTGCCATGTGGGACTTTGATGATGAGGATTCTACTGGTAAGCCACTGTACCTTAGAAATTTCGCCCTTGTTCATCAGTCCTGTCAGGCGCAACCCCTGCCCAGTCGAAGAAGCTTTACGATGCGGCTATCAAGAAGAAACCTTCCACCATCCTCGCCCTTAACCACGATGTGCACGAGCGAACCGCGCACGAAGTGGTACGTAGACGGGACAGCTTCTGATTCCACCATTGTCTAATAACATCTCACATCCAGATTCCCTACGCCATCGAGAAGCTGCAGAAGGCTGGCTACAAGTAAAGAATTTTATAAAACCATTAGCTGTGTCTGATCTTAGACCTTGATTATTCGCTTAGGCTGGTTACTCTCGCCGAGTGCCTTGGTGATAAGCCCGCCTACCAATCCGTTGGCAAGCCTAGCAAGCCTGACGTGAGTCGATTTTTTCTTCTTCGCTGTATGCGTTGACCCAACCCTGGGCTGTTAGTCGTCTTGGCATTGTTAGGGGTCTTTAGATCGACAAGCTTTCTGTTGGACAATTGACTGTTGCTTGTTCCGTTGACCTACCGCTCGTTTCGTTTTGTCGCATTGTAATGGACATGCTTCACAGCCTTAAGAGAGTGTTTTACACAATGCTCTAATTACAACACACTCGAGACTCTACGCTCAACCCACTTGACGTTACCACACTCGTATCTTAATTCTATCTGTTCTTGGGGGCGTGGAAATCGAAGTCGGAACTTCGTACCTTATAGCCACCCAAGCACGCAACCGAGTGCCGGGTTAGTATGAGCTACAGATGGTCCAAGTAGGCACACAATCTAATAGGTCCCGTCTATGAGAGCGGCTGGATATAGTATTGGATCCATTCAGTCGGTTGAGGTCAGCTCGTCCCAACGGAGTAGTCTGGTCACCAGTGTGAACAAAGATCAAGGTTCCAGGAGTCCAGCACCGGTCATTTCCCGCTGATCTTTCACATTAAGCCATTGATAAGAGTCATGGAGCAGAGAGGCCAGACTTCAAGTGGGTGCTTTTTATATATATCTCGGCGCTTTTTTACATAATAATCTGGTCTAAATTTACAAGACCACAGGAATCAGAGGCATGTCTGTTGATCCATCGCGGTCACGTGAGCGTGACACCCGGCTCGCTGAAGAGCTTTCAGACACCGAGCGCTTTTGCAACTGTTCAGATAGTTGGCTTAAATACCAACGACGCTGCGTCGTTTTCGCTCGCTCAATACGCTGGTCAGTCATTCCTAATCTATTTTACACATCACCTAAACCAATTCCAACCCACAGTGCTTGCGATTGCGCCTGAGCCGGCACCCAACTCGTTCGTAGCTGCCAGTCCTTCCAAGTATCCATCTTCAATTTATTGAGTTCAACCGTGGTTGCGACATCATACGTAGGCGAAAGGAAAGGAGGTTTGACCAGAAAAGCGAAGCAAACAAAGAACGGCATGATAGCACGAATACTTCGGTTACTTGGGCTACGCAGGTCTGAATAAGTTTAGTCGGTCACTCATGGATTTATGGTTCTCTCAAATCTTATCTGGGTTTGTGTCTCCAAAGGCTACATACCTGAATAATATTTTGGTTCCTGTTCAGGTCAAAGCACAGCCCTGCATGAGCCGGCTGATGCAGACAAGCATTACCTTGGCTACTAACTTTGTCGGCACTTCGGCATAGATTGTGATGAGGAGTTTGTCCGAGAAACCCGCTGGTGAGTGGAGAGTCGAAATGTGAGCCTTACCCACGCAGTCGCTAAGGAACGATTTACTGTATTGGTGCAGCTATCTCGTATGTTCTTCGCCCCTTAGTGGACCAAAAAACATTCCAAACACAGCATTTATTTTTATACATCAGCTTTCGGAGAACGCCAAGACCGAGGCCATACTTAAATTAGCCCCCACCCACGAATCTACCAAGATCATGTGTGCGGGCTGGATGGAACCATCATATGCAGGGGCTCTGTAGGGGTGGGTGGTGATGGCTAACAGTCCTGCGCTGGGGATCGATTCAATTCACTATTTAAGAGCTGTTTGCGGGAGCAAGTCGCCCTCGTTTGCCTCTTTTCTGCCTCCAGTCCCCCTACACTCTTTTGACCTTGCGTCCCAGTCACTCCTTACCGTCTAAACCCCAACATGCAGTTCATCGCTAAGCTTTCAC
>WSTJ01000366.1:0-27420 GCA_019623705.1 Ceratobasidium sp. 428 | reverse complement strand
GCCCTGCTTCGTGTTTGCTCCGGCTTTCTATTCCTAATCTGTACCTATTTCGCCGCCAATCTTCTTACGCTCATCTCACAAAACAGCCCATCTATGCTATCTACTTCGTTTAGTTCTCTTGATTGGAACCCCCTAATTCAACCTTTGTTTTCGACGTGCACATATATACTTCACATTATTTTGAGTCAATTTGCGCGCCGCTTTTATCTGCAATGACACTACAGCATTCATCAGCAATGTTGACTAGACTTGTGTGGATTGAGGGGCCAACGTCACGGCGGGATAAGATGCCAATTAGCAACGATTACCGCTTACCGTGCACCAACTCAATATAGTGGGGGTCGGCAACCGCCCAGTACACGTAAGCAAAAAGTGTCCAAGCAGGCTGGCCTCTTCAATTGGCAATAGGGTGCGATCGAGTGCCTTTTCGTGCGCCGCACGTTTTCTCGCCCGCAACGACATCTAACGCTTCAAGAAAGCAAAGTTAATTCATGATAAAGTCTTGGAAGGACGGTGGACTTCCTTGATTTTGCGTACATGTAGTATCTCGCAAGTTAGATTTTATTGCTCAGTGTTGAACGAATAAAAAAAATAAAGAAGAAGTGGACCGTCCTCCAGCACCAAGCTCCGACGTATAACTCAGCTTACACGGCGAGTTTTGAAGCTGATGCGCCGGAAAACGATACATGAGTTTTCGAAGGTGCATGTATTTTCTAGCATGATCGACGCTTATATAAGCCAGTGGCTATCAGTCATCCTCGCTCGCCTCTCGCTTTCACCTGAATCCTACCGCACCACCACGGCACTATGGCCCAGTATATCTATCATCGCAGAAAGGGACTAAAATCATCTCGTCAAAGGGCACAGATTCGTGCCCTAGGGCAGCGCCCGCGTCCGTTGAATGTTGTCAAACCGCACGTCAACGAAACAGCCCCAGAGACAAACAGCATCGATCGAGTGAACTCATTGAGTTCAGTCGGGATAGCATGTACTAAGCGTGTATATAAATCATCCAACAAGCATGTTAAAACATTTGACACCGTGAAACGGCTACACAAAAATGCCTTACAGCGGGAACGGCGAGCAAAAATGAAGGTGAGAAACAGTTTGAATCTAGGGTTTGAGCGTAGTACTGACTATTTAAACAAATTTAGAGTGCGCAGCAGCAAGATGCAGCTGAATCTGCTTACGAACAGCTGGCTTTGGTCTCGAGGGAGCGAGATGATGCAGAGCGCGCGCTTGAAGGGCTTCAGCGAGAGCGGAACTCCAATGTTAAGGAGGTGTCGATGCTATACCAGCAAATTGACCACCTAAAACAACAGATTGGTCAAGTCTCAAAAGACGCTGTGCGCATGTCGCTTGAAATGAGCAAACAGAGCGATATTCTTGCTAGTGTCGAGGCTCGGAGCAAAGAAACCTACCTGGCGAAGGAGGCATTACGCAAGAAAGTCGAGCGCCGAGACCGCAAGGAGGGCTCAACCACTGCCGCTCCAGCCCTAACTCATAACACACACGCATATAGCCTGAAAAACAAAGGTGGAATCATACGCCCGGAAGTGCGGAATATATTACGTGAGCTTGCATGTAGGGGTGTAGGGACAGAACATGCCTCAGACATAATCAACATTATCGCTGAAGGCCTAGGCATAAAAATAGTCGGATCTGTCAGTGCACGCAGTGTGGCCCGAATCATGCTAGAAGGGTTAGTCCAGGCACGCATGCAGATTGCAACCGAGCTCAATCAAGCAAATTGTAAGTGTTTTTCGCTAATGTCTCAATTTCAGCTTTCTAAAACTATCTCTGGTAGATTTCACAATATGTGGCGACGGAACAAGCATAAAAAACCACCAGTACGAGGCAAAATCCATGTATATACAGCCCCGCACCGAGCAAGACACCGAGAAAAAGCAGCCCGGCAGTGACGCATTCCAGCCCGTTTTTCGAATACTTGGAGTGCAAAAAGCCCCAAGCCATACCGCAAATCAACAGCTGAATGGATGGATTCATGCAATCGATGCGTGTTGCAGAGCACTAAATGACAGTCCAATTGGCCAGGATATGCGCATTAACAGCAAGCTAGTTGCGCCAAAACTACGAGGCGCACTCACCGATCACGCTGCTGATCAAAAGCGTTTCCAAGAGCTTATACAGCAGTGGAAAAAGAAGATAGACCGGCGGAACCGAGCTGAACCCGTGCTGAAGATTATGTCGACTGAAGCACAGTTTAGCATGGTTTCCGAACACCTCGACGCTGCCGCTAATCAGCTTGGCGACTGGCGAGAGCTACCAGCAGACAAACAAGCTGCCCTGATACACGACGCTTGGCTTTTGTTGGCACTACAAATTGGCGAAAACGAGTTCCAAAAGCTTAACCCGGAGATTCAGTTTGAAGCCGACTTTTTTGCTTGGACCGGCTGCTGTATGCACAAAGAACTCAACGCTGTTAAGGGGGGAGTCGCTCAGATGGCTCGTACTTGGGAAGCACAAACACTTGTGTCTCCCATCGCGCTTAGGAACAAGTTTGATGCTGTAAAGTCAAGCCCATTAAATATCGAAGACAAAGCGACCCGAGGAGGAGTCAAACTGGCTGCGCTAGCTGGTGCTCTATTTAATAACAAAGACGATAAGAAAGGTTATCAGTACACAGTAGATGATTATTTCAGAGTGAGTGTTTTATGTGATACAATACATCTGCAAGATTGACTAACACATCCATAGAAAACGTTTGGCTATTCAAGCCGGTTCCCAGACACGAGCAATACTCGGTATGGGTCGTACTGCGATGCAGCGACGGAGCTTATCCTTCATACGGAGGCATATATTTCACTTCTCGAGGCCCTGCGTGACTCCAAAAACACACCTGGATTCACTAATATTGAGTCCAGCATACACTCTGGGCTACAGGACGCTTCAACACTCACAGAACTCGCAGTTTTAGCACTTTATGCGCAGGCTATTGGGCGTCCATACATGCGTATGGTGCGCAGCGGGTTGCTCAACGCAATCGACTTAGGCTCATTCCATGATCGGGTCAAAGCACACTGCCGTGCTATAATATGCAACCCAAGCCTTCTCCTGTCGCCAGCAGCGTTGGCCACCACAGGTACTTTGGATGGAGAGAATTGGGATCGTCCTGAAGTATTATATCGAATTGCTTACCTGGGACCAAGCCTACCACACCTTCAGCTGGCGTTAGTCGCGTTTTTTGAGGGCGCACTCAGAACCTGGGAGCGATTTACTACTGAGTTCGACTCAGGAAGTATAATTGCTCAAGCGACATCCGAGCAACGTCAAAGTGCTTGGGTACCCCCTACAAACGATGTGAGTGAAGGTGCATTAGGTCAATGTCGACAAATGCTGCGTCGTGCACCCACTATGACAGACAATCAGCGCAATGCACGAGTTATGTGGAAAAAGAACGATACTCACGAATGGTCACAGCAGACACTCACCGACGACGACGCTGCGTACATTCGCCGCGAAGCACGATCACTTGACGCTGGCGGAGAAGACCGAATAATCCGTGAGGAGACTAACAGAGTGTTGGAGGAGCGAGCTGCTGTCAATCGGACACGCAGAGAGAAAGCAGACTTACGGAAGTCTGCGACTAAGGAAAAGCTTGATAGAGTCAGTCTTCTGGAGAGCCCCGACTACGAGGCGCTATGTGCGCTACGAGTCAAGGATCTCGATCTTCAGATTGACAAGCTACGAGACCAAGGTGATACGAACACACCTGCAAAGAGCACAGTCCGAACCAAAGAAGCAAAAGTACAGGCAATCTTGGCTGCGTTTGAACGAAGAAAACTACTAGTCAAAGAGAGTTCAAGGCCGTCTATTGTCTTGGACCGTATGCAGCCTGGGTATGGGACTAATTATTCTCCTTGTCTAGACGGCACTAGCTTTCCAGAAGATGACGAGATGTGTTTTGACGACGAAGTAGTTTTCTAATGATTTTTTTGACTTTCAGCGTGTGTATTATATGTATTCAGTGCTATTAATTCAGTATATACAGTATAAATGCGCAGTGATTGAGTGTTGCGGGCTGCACGCGAGGATTCAGCTTGCGACTAGGCCGACATCTGTTTGTCCAGTCACGTGACTCGGACAAACCTCTCCTTTGGGTTGCCGACCCCCAAATATAGAGTAAGACCTCTTGAAAGTCATGTGACCGATAGGCAAGACAGCTCAGAAACGCGCTCAGAACCACGCATTTCAACCTCAAGTCAAGGGTAAAGCCAAAACACAGATACATCGATCAAATCGACATTAACGCGAGCATAAGGCCATATAGCGAAGGCGAGCAATCTATGCTCGATACAAAATCCTATTATGCATTAATAGATTAAAGTGTACTCATTCATGGTTCAGTTAATTTCTTTATTCATTCCAATAAGGTCACAATTATCCTGGGAGTGTCAACACTTTTGGTACAATATATTAGTCATAATATCCCCAATTATAGTCTTTTAACTCACAATCTGGCTTGTTCAATTTTTTCAATATCCTCTGCCTCAATCTCCCTCGCTGCTCTCCAGAGCATCACGCTCAGCTGAGAAACCGTAGTCCACTCCATAACCCCTAACATATATATGATTCCGAGTACCGTTCGCGAGGATGTATATCCAGGGCTCATGATTGGCATGTAAAGCGCGACCAAAAAATACCGCTGCAGGGTAGAGATGCTCGCATACAAGGCCGCTGGCAGGGCCCAAAATAGGTCATATAAGCGTGGCTGTGTTAATGTTTGGTCGTCTATTCGCCGGGCTGTTTGGGCACCGGACAGGCGGGCGTAAATGGTCGTGTGAATGGCTAGTGGGAGTGTGGACGAGAGTGCGAGAACTGATAGCATGGAGGATGAGGATAGCTTGTCCGCGGATACGAGCGCAAAGGAGAAACACAGAGTAGGAATGAGGATCGACGCCAAGAGATATGTAAAGGCCATCCGGACGTGCTCGTCGTATGCTAGCATGACCGTATAGATAGATTAAGGAATGTATTAGGTAGAGTCAAGTAGAATACTACGAGGAGAGGTGGGATTTGCCATACGAGGGGGGTTATAACGGACTCGATGCGTGAGAGAAAGTACCGGAGTTGATGACTCAGTTTGAATGCCGAGCACCGAAACCTGGTTCGATGTATCGCTTGTTTATGGGCAGAAGAGCTCGGTCGCGTGATGGCGAGAAGCTGATCCGTTGCGAGTGGATCAACCCGGCGGGACTGATGTTACCATACGCGCAAAAAATAGGGTAGCGGGGTAGAGTCTAGAATTCTACGTTAATCAAAGTCAAGCATGTTTCTTTTTGTCGTGAATGATGAGCGTTGGAGAAGAGCAGCTCATCGCTTTAGGTCGTGTATTTGAATATTTTGTGCGTAAACCTAACGTATAGCGCCCTGAGAGTGGCTTGTATGCGGCTTTCATGATGTGTTTAAGACATAATATATGATTTTTTTGTGGGCGTCAGTTTTGCACTGGTTGAAATGTCGTACGATGACGTTCCTTGGTCGTACGACGCGATGCAATACAGTATGGCCTCGGGCGCTGTGCTCAGATAGAATGTTCCATTTTCATATACATGGTGCGTTTTGTGAGGTGCTAGACAGTTGGACAAGAAGTGGGCAGCTCAGACAACCGAAATTTGTGGGAGAGATCTATATTGTACGTAGATGCATTGGTTTGTCGAGTCCATACTAGGACAGAAACCATACATAAAATATACGCTTGAACTATGGAATCTGAGAAAGTAATTGTCGATAAGAGCTGGGTGGACTCAATTTCAAATCAGGGCCGGCCAAAAAGCCGGCTAGGTCAACTGAAGCGCTTGTTCAAACCAGGACGCCGCGGCAAGATATCTGCATACATGATACGGCGTGCTGTATATAGCCGTACATGTGAGATTGATGGGATCTCGCGATATCAATAATCAGGGAAGCTCACGTTATCGAAGTTTGTACCATTTGCCATGCTTCGGGCTTGTACATATGCACTGTCTCTCCCCATGTGCGGGTATTGAAAAGTGCGGTGACTGGTTGAGATAGCTCGGTATGGTATACATCCTAGGTCGATCTGTGTATCGACTGAGCGCTCTATTTGTCAGCCCGCCTTCCTGGGGTTGAGCCGGACAGCTCTGACGCCGGTAGAATACAAAGTGTTCCATTCTTCGGTCCTATCGCTAGCAGGTGGTGAATCACAGAAGCTCGCTATGGTAGTGCAGCCAACGAACGTCTGATGAATCATGTACCATAGGGTTGGACACGCTTTTGCCGCCAGCCCTACTGTAGCTTTCGAATGATCGCGGAAGCCAAAATGGTGAGGCTTGTTAAAAGCGCTGAGAAACACATCTAGAAAGCCTCATGGATGCTATGAGGAGCTGTTCACAGCTACGGTGATCCTAAAGAAACTGAATGCAATGCAGCAAACCGAGCTGAGGTGTCTGAAACGCTCACTCCGGATTTGTTGATTTATTTAGGCGCGTTTGGCAGAGATGAGTGTGAGAACCAGCCACGTGCCTACGAGTGATTTGCAATAGAGGCTAGTTATATGCCTCATGTTGGAATCTTCGGTCCACCACGCCTCCCTCACCGGGGCCCCCATCTTCTAATCATCCTAATCTAAATCTTTATTTATCTCACGATATAAAACGACCTCGGATATGCCCCCTACCGTCTCTCAACAAGCCGCCCATGCACCGTTCGAGTGAGTCGCCGTGGGCTTGTAATTCCTTTTTTTGCTAAGCGATGTTTTCCCTCGTAGCGCCGACCTGCAGGAAGGCTACGAGGACTCGGAGACGCATACAATTTCTGCGACTGATCCTGGCACGGCACCGTCTCAGACCGGGACGCAGACCAGCCGAACGATCCCAGCGAGCACACGGAGCGCACGCACGGGCGACGTGTCTCGGGACGGGGGAGGCGGGAGCAGTAGCATATCCGTCGAGAAGCGCCAGACGTCGCGGCGCCAGGGGGCCCACCGCCATGTCGTCCACGAGCGGATCATTACCCAAGAGTCCACACAGGCCAGCAGCCGCCCGCACTCGCGCCACCACACCATCATCATCACCGACCCGGAAAGCGCGGCCCGCAAGGCCGAGCGGAGGGTCGCTCGCGAGGCGCAGCAGGCCCGGAGGTACGAGCGAGAACTCCGTCGGGAACAGCGCCGAGAACGCGAAGAACGGCGGGCCATCCAACGAGCGCACTCACGTGATCTCGACAAGGTTATTTCTGCCCTTCGTTCCCATTCATCGAAACGGAGTCCGATATCCCCTGTGCCGATTTCTGCTGGCACAGAGGACGAGGTCGAGCGCCTTCGGTTTGCGCTGACCGAGTCGGAGCGCGATTCGGAGAGTCTCCGGAACAAGGTTCGAGAGCTCACCGAACGGCTCGAGCTCGAATCGAAGCGGGCGAGTCTGGCGGAAACTCAGTACAAGGACTACAACCGTCGATTACGGAGTGCGGAGGTCGCGCGGAAAAAGGCCGAGGCGGATGCGGCCCGTGAATCCGAAGAGTCTTCCAAGCTCAAGATAATCTACGAGACTGCCCGGGCTCAAGCGGACCGAATCCAGCAGGAACTTGATGCGCTCGAGGAAGAGCGGGCGGAGGCCGAAAGAGTCGCTGCCGATGCTCGTACGACCGCGCGCAAGCTTCATGAGACGCTCTTGATCAAGGAAGCTCGCGAGGCTGGGCGAAAGGAGGGGCGACGAGAGGCGAAGCGGACTCGTCATGAGCGACGACGGGAAAAGATCAAAGAGGTCATCGAACACTCCGATCGCCCGTCGTCTCCTCAGACTCCGTCTCATACCCACACCGTCGAGGAAACGCAGCACGAGGAAGAAGAACACGAGGAGCAGTATGAGGTCGAATCCCGACGAAGCACCCCTCGTGCTCCTCCCCCGCCCGACCTACCTCCTATACAACGCGATCCAAGTCCGCAACCGCCTCCGCTGGTTCAAGCACCCGTCTCCCAATCCGAGAGCGTCTCCGACTTTCACGACTACCCAGACCCGCCCGCTTCTGGGATCTACATGCCCCAGGTCTTGGACCCCGCTCCCTTGCCTCCCGCTCCTGTTCCACATACGTCTGCCTGGGAACGACTCAAGAACAACATTGGCAAGATCAAACGTACACACTCGCGCACCGAATCCTATTCAGCCGACTCGTACGCGGATGAGCCTGCGGCATACCACCCTCCACCACCGCCTACCATCCCTCCGCCACGCACTTCGTATACCCCCACCGAGCGTGATTTGCCCCCTAGAGTCAACTATAGCCAGCAGAGTTTTAGACGCGAGCATACCCCTTCGACGGAACGTGGTCGTCGGTCACCGTCTCCCCCTCCTCCACCTCCGCCTGTTCCGACTGGTATGGCTGGGATTGGGTCTATGTCTGGTATTGGTGGGATATCGGGCATGGGTGGAATGTCGGGCATGGGCGGGATGTCGGGCATGGGAGGAATGTCGGGTATAGGTTCGATGTCGGGAATGGGTTCGATGTCTGGCATGGGCGGAATGACAGGCTTGACAACTCTCGTTCCCGGTCCCGGTGCAGGTCCCGGTGCAGGACCGAGCTCAGGACCAGGCGCAGGACCCAACGCAGGACCAGGTCCCGGCCCCTCGGTCCTAATCCACCCACCACAACCTCCCGAACCGAAACAATCCTCGCGAAAATCCAGACGTCCCAAGACCAACATCCCACCACCCCAACCTGTCTTTCCACCTCAACCAGCGCCCGACGCTCCCATCCATCCTATCCCTTACAACAACGCTCTCGCTTCGCCGTGGCAACACAAGCCTACTGCGCTCTTGCCTGAAGGATGGGTGCCCGAAACGGGTGAAGACGGTAGGATTGCGCTCCCGCCTGCGCACGAGATTCATCCGTCGCCGTTGATGATCAATACGGACCTTGTCAGTCCTGGTGGCATGAGCGCGTACGAGCGATCCCAACATCCTGTCGTACCGAATGCACCTTTTGCCGCGCCCAAGACTCCAAAGCACCGTGCAGGCAGTCAACCCCTCGCGCAATATGCACCCATGGCCTTTTCCGACACCACCTCCGAGGACCACTCGATCGACTACGACGAGCACGAGCACGACCTCGATCCGGGATTCGACCCGCTTGCACCACGCACTCCAGCGCACTATGGTCGTCCATTATCAGTAATCCAAGAAGTCTCGACGGTCGGATCGCCCGAACAAGTGCCGATCGTAGCAGAAGCGCCTTTACCGCGCGCGAGTCGCCATTCCAACTCGTCCAGGCCGAGACACTACCGTCAAGATTCGGATGAATATTCGGTGGAGGTGGAAGGAGGAGGAGGAGGAGGAGGGCCGGTGGTTATTGGTGATGTGAGTGAGGCCCGTAAACCTGGTCGCTGGCGTAAATGGTTTGGGAGTAGTTAAGCTGAAATACCATAATTTATTTTTTGTTTTTTTCCATGTCGGTTCTCTGAAAATTCGTTCGTCCGATTCGTTCACGCAAAATTCGTTCGTTCACGCAAAATCGACCGTTCCCGCTCGCGAAAAATCGTAATCGTAATCGTTAGTCACGGCCTCCACCACCTCAACGACGCCGGACGACCTCTCGAGAATGGCATCACCAACCGCTATCGCCCGCGCCGCCCGTGTTTCAGCAGGACGTGGTGTCGTCGGATCATCAGACGGGGAGTGCGAGGATGCCGCCGCCGCCGATTGTCCCCGAATCGGCTCTTCCAATTAGTCCGGATAGTCCGGTTCAGTCGAGGGATTGGATTGGGGAGAGGGAAAAGGCGAGGCAGCGGGAAAGGGAGCAGAAGGAGAGGGAACGGGAGAGGGAGAGGGAGCAATATGAGAGGGAACAGAGAGAATTGAGGGAGAGGGAGCAGAGGGAGCGGGAGCAGCGAGAGAGGCGGGAGCGGGAGCATAAGGAAAATCTTGAGCGGGAACATCAGGAACGTAGGGGACGGCGCGAACAAGAGTACCGAGAACGACGAGAGCGGGAACATCGAGAACGCGAGGAACAACGAGCCAAGGACCGCGAAAGGGACCAGAAAGACCGAGAACGTCAACGGCGGGACCAAGAACGAGACCAACGAGATCGCGAAAAGGAGCAAAAACGCGAACGAGATAGACGGGAGAGGCAGGAAAAGCGGTCGAGCTACCAAGCCGCGCCGACCGTGCCGATCGTTCGTAAACCGTCGCCTCAGCCGTCGGTGAGCACTCGTCCGCCCTCTTCGCAGTCAAATCGTCCGATTGCGTTCCCGACTCCGCATATTGTTCCGGCGCCGGCGCAGATTGTGGACGGGCCGTCGATTGGAGGGCCGTCTATCGTTGGAGGGCCGTCTATTGTGGGAGGTCCTTCCATCGTAGGGGGTCCTTCGATTGTAGGGGGTTCTTCTATCGTTGGTGGTCCGTCGATTGGGAGTGGCCCGTCGATGGGAGGGCCGTCTATTGTGGGTGGTCCGTCAATCGTCGGGGGTCCGTCTATTGGTGGAGGTCCCTCGAGGATTGGTGCGGGCCCATCGAGAATTGGGGAAGGACCGACGCGTCTTGGAGAAGGCCCTTCGCGTCTTGGAGAGGGACCTACACGTCTCGGACAAGGCCCGTCGCGTCTTGGAGAAGGGCCCACGCTGATTGGAGAAGGACCGGCGTACATGGCGGGCGACCCCTCGCAGATACTCCCTCCTATCATCGTCGACCAGTCCATAGTCGATCGACCTCCGCCGCCAATTCCGAGCGAACACTATCTTCCTGAGCCTCCTGTCGCCAATGGGCACTCGAACGAACGAGCGAGCCGTCGATACAGCTACACACCTGCCACTCCTGCAACGCCCGTTACTTCTCAGCCACCGCCGATTCCAGGTCCATCGATGACTATGCCGACGCCTGAACCATGGCGCGACCCTGAGAACCCGAGGAGGTCGGGCAAGTATGGTGCTAGTGCGGAGGACGCGGCGATGATGGCACATGTGAGGGCTTTGGAGGAGGCCCGAAAGCTGGCTGAGGGTGAGGTAGATGAGGATGACGAGGAGTCTATGCAACGTGAGTCTTGCGTGTTTGATCAGCATACGAGAAATTAAACGTTGGTTTTCAGGTTATGTGATGTCCAAGTTTGGAGACCAGAGCGGTCAGGCTCCTGATGACAGCGCGTCGGAAGACCAGACGACCACTGAAGAGACCGAGTCTACGAGCGACAGCAGTAGCACCGCGTCTGAGCGGGGCCCATATGCTCGGTCGCAGTCGGATCGAGACCTTTACTACCCCGACCGCGACCAGGACAACCGGTCGGTCGGCACCAGTGTTCCTGCGATTCACATCGACTCTCCAGTACGTATCTTCTGTGCTTTGGGCCGGAGTTTCTGTCTTACACGCTTATCATCCTAGTCTAACGACTCGAACGGCTCATCAGCCGTCACTCATACCACGAACCGACAGCTCTTGAACCCCGAGTACCGCCCCACCCACCTTCTCCAGTACGGCGAATACAACCACGACGACTATGACGAGAGTCTTGAAAACGAGCCGCTCAACTTTGACGAGATCCCCGGCGCAGTCCCTCCCCCACCTCCCTCGATCCCTTCTCCCGCTCCCGACCATGTCGATGGGATCCCTGCGCCTTATATGAACGCTCCTCGTACGCCGGACTACACACCAAACTACTACAATCGCCCCCCACCTCTTAGTGCTGAAGTTCCTGAGTCGAGCTCACGGTGGTATCCTTCTCGTTCACCCGGGGCGGGTCTTCAACCACCTGGTCTGCCCGACTTTACGGGTTTCGACGGTGAACTAGATAGTCTCAAGTACGAGTCTAGCAATCAGGCTCCTAACCGCGGCCCGTCTCGCAACTCCGGACGTACATCTTCGAACAGCTTTACTAGGCCTAGTGGTCAACAGTACTATCGACCCCCGTCGTCCCAGGCTCACCCGCCAGCGCCGGTCGCACCCCCCGTTATCTCCGTGACTACCCCGTCAACATCGAGATCGAACAGCCAGGGAACCTCGCCCGCTTTTCCTCCACCTCCAATCCTAGGTAGCTCTCCTAGCGTTCATGCTGCACCAGTACCACCAACTACGACGCCTAGAAGCTTCGGCTCAAGTCTGGGTGCAGGCCTGAGTGCTGGTATTGGGTTTGCGAGGAACAGCTTCCTTCGTGGTGCAGGCTCCTCAGCCCCTCCTGCTCCCCCTCCAGTACCAGTTCCCCCGCCCGTCGCACCACCCGTCCAGAACCGCGCCCCCGCACCTGTCATTCCTGGTCCCGCATCAGGGTCCACTCTAGCTCCACCTAGGGCATCTTCTCGTGCCGGTGGAGGTCCCAGCAACAGCAGACCTAGCGGTGGTGTACGAAGCACTCTTGGCATCCCGCACAGCGTGCCCATGAACCCACCCGTCGGCTCACCTCGTCGCCCGGACGTCGTCGCTGCCAAACCTCCGCCACAGCAACCCAAACCGTTCCCGCTTACACGACCCAATTCTCGGTTCACAGATCGGAACCAGAACAAGACGCGAGCGATGGTCGAGGCGTTCCAGGCGATGCGAGACGAACAGGACTTGGAGCGACAGAGGCAGTGGGACACGTCGCATGTGGTTGACCATGCGAGTATGGAGCAGAGTCGACCGCCTTCGCGTGAGGGGTCAGTCAGGAGTCGCAAGTCGAGGGCTGTGACGGTTGTTTCAACCTCGGACGAAGATGATTGGACGACGGGACGATCGATGAAGGGTCGACCGCTCTGAGCGTGATCTTGTATATGTTTTTTTTCTTTTTTTGGTTTCGGGTATGCACACTATGGTTCCCTTGCACAGTTTTCTTGTATATGACTTCCACATCTTCATGCGTGTATATCTTTTATGCTTCACAATTCGTCACGACACCCTGATCCACAAAATGTAACCCGATGTTGATGTAATAACACACTACAACCACATCCGTTCACATCATAAATTATCGGCGCAGTAAATGAGTCATTTTTGAGGAGATGCGCCAAACAGCGATGGAAGCGCGATGGAAGCGCGAGTTAATCGGGAGTCATCTGCATAGAAATCTACCGTAAATGACACGAGCTTGTAAACAGCATACCAGAGCTGGTCATACCCGTATCCCATATAAGGCTCTTCAGCTTGACCTGCCGTCTGATACTACTGCAGGACAGGCAGGCCAATGCTAGGTCAGATGACCCAGAGTGGTGGGCGTTATCAGCCAAACAAATCAGAACGGTGTAATAACATGTTGTAAAATAAAGACGCTCGTAAAGCCTGTTTCTATATACAGCTGTCTTTGTTTCTTTGTTTCTTTGTTTCACCTTTCTTCTACTTTCGCTTCCACTTGGTCTTTTGATTCAATTAAGTTCAAAATCTCGAATAAATTTGCATGTATGTGATTCTACAAAGACACGACTCGAGGTTGTTTGAGTACTAGAGGGGATGAGTGGATCTGAACTTAACCGCTCAGCGTTTTAAGCTAAGTACTGGCGCAAGGTGCGTGGCGCAAGGCGCTGTGTAAATTTCCGCATTTAGGTGTCATTCATCTGCCATGCGTCCAAAGCGGAGCGCATACAGTGACCACGGTCACATCAAGAAATACAACTCGTTGGGCGGTAGCCTCATTACGGTATATTAAATAAGTCTGATACAGGTGAAAAGCCTTTCTCGCATAATGTACATTCTTCAAGCCTTGTCAGGCTGCTTCAGAATGATGTTTGCGGTCCCTCTCATTCGTCCCATACATGGGGCATTTCCGCCTTAGGTAAGCTAAGATCAGGCGCTTCAGCTCGGATAAGCTGCGTGCAATTTTCCTGATCATGGCCAGATCGTTCTGTCAACTTGCTCGACCACCGAGAAATACATTCAACATGTTTTGGACTACGTTGCGCTCGTACTGCTCTTGACAAGTCGTTTGTATGCTCTCGCTGGCCTCCTTAGCAATATCGCCGGGCTTTTCTTTCACTTTAGCACCCTGACAGTTTTATTCAACAATCGATTTACCATGCTCTTGCACGACCTAGTTCACACTCACTAGCCCACGGTTTGCTTAGCCCCAGCTGTTGACGAGCCAACCGCCACAACAACCTTCGACAATCGCCTGGCTTTGTGACCATCTTTGAAACCCCTCCCGCAAGCGCGGCCTCATGGCTTCACAGGATAAACGGTTGTTCTCCACCCTTGATCCTAGCTTTAGCTCCTACAGTCCCTACCTGGTTCAACTCGTTGGATGCAAGGCGGTCAACATGCAGACGACCACTACTGAAGTGGTTCATAGATTTAAGGCTATGAGCACGATATCCAGTGCGATGGTATGTAGGAATCATGTGCAATAGCCATAGTCCTCGCTCATCTAGGTCGGCCAGTCTGGTTCGGCGATTATTGCAATCCTCACAAAGCACGGGTGTCGCGAAATCACTGACCAACTCGACTTGAACAAATGCCAGCACAAATTCCCGTTTGCGCGTGGCGGCTTTGGCGACATATACCAGGGAACACTCAAAGGCGGGGATAAATTAGTAGCAATAAAGTGTGCTAAGGTGTACCTCGAAGAGGGCGATAAAGGGGGACGTAAAGCTCTGAAAGTACGCATTCCGGGTTCCTTACGTTAGTCCACACGTGCTTAAGCACCCATGTGTGATTCCCTGCCCAGCGCGTTGCCCGCGAGTTGTACTACTGGTCACGCTTCGAGCACAAGAACGTCCTCGGACTATTAGGACTTGCACAGTTTCAGGACCAGCTGGCCATGATATCCCCCTGGATGGACAAAGGAACTCTGCTGCAGTACATCAAGCAGAACCCAACTGCGGATCGCTATCAGTTAGTGAGTTGACATACTACCACCCTTCAGTCGCCCGTGTACTTACTTCATGCAGTGTGTGGATATATCAGTAGGCGTAGCGTACTTGCATCAGAGAGACGCGGTGAGTTCACTCAAACGGCCTGTTCTACATAAAGCGCAAAATCCGCTGGCGCTTGCAGGCGCTCGCGAGCACGGAAATCTAGTCTGGATGGTTATATTTGGCAAAAAGACAAATAACTTACAAGCGTGCTTGTTTCCCCATTCCTAAGCTGGTTTTTTTGTCTTAAGCGGTCGCTCACGAGATGAGCACTCGCAAGCACCAGCGTGTTTTGTTTGGCTACCGACTGCTAATGCTTAGATTGTTTGACGCTTGCTTCACTAGATACACGGAGACATCAAGAGCGTAAATTCTGAAACTTTCCGTTCAAAGAAAGCAAAGGCTGATATGGATAATAGGCAAACGTGCTAATATCTAGCGAAGGCGTAGCGATGCTCACCGACTTTGGATGCACGGAGCTGAAAAACGGTACACTATGCTTCACAGCAACGACCGGTGACCCGAAGTTTACGATGCGCTGGGCAGTAAGTAAAATTGTATTAATTCTTAAATTATGATCAATAACACCGGGCTGCTTGTAGGCTCCAGAGATACTAGAGGGTCTACAGGCGCGCAGCAAAGAAGGAGATGTATATGCACTCGGAATGGTAGGCTTACGATTCTCAATTGAATTAATACTAACTGACAACTTGTACGGGATGCTAGACCCTCATAGTATGTGAAACAGCGTTCTTGTGGGTAGCAAACCAATATAAACCAACTTTTAGGAAGTGATTACTGGAGTAGTGCCATTCAGTGATAAGGGGGATCCGGCAGTGGTGAAAGCTGTGGTGGTGGACAAGCTGATGCCTGAGCGACCAAAGACGTTTCCTTCGTTTACCCAGGATGAGGCTGAGCAGCTGTGGGGGATAGTGGTCGATGCATGCGCACACGGTGCTTCGGATCGCCCGGACTCTAGAACTATCCAACGTCGTGTAAGCCTTTATCTATTGACTTAAAACCTTTTTTCCTATTGTCACCCTTTGCTCACCTACCGAAGCTGCGAAATATTAGGCGGCGCATAATACAGCCCTCAGCTAATCGTTTCGTCGCCGACTCTGTTGCTTGCGCGATTCCAAACGTAAGACGCCTAAAAACTCTCTTTGCATACAACTAACTTACAACTAGGGATTAACCGATGGAAGTGGCGAACGTGGTGGGGAAAATCAGATGCAGCCGCCAATCGTCAAGAACCGGTTCCTGTACCCATCTCGCTTTCACGCCGCCGAGAAAACAGAGCAGCGCGAAGGAAGGGAGCGCGAAGAAGAGTACCAGATCAAACCCCGACTGTCTGACGCATTTTCAATGGCCATAGCTGTCGGGCCTGACCACAGCTCCAAGGTGGAGGACAAGCCGCGCGACCGCAGCGAGTACGACGACCAGCAGCGGCTGCGCGCCTACTCGGCCCCCCTGCCCCCACCGCGCCGCCAGATGCATGGCGCGTCGGCCCCACGTCGTCAATCGACCAGCATCATGCTTGCTAATCCCGAGTGGACGTCGCCTTCGCTAGCCTTCGGCCAGCCCGCGCCATACTACATCCAGGAAGTGTATAGCGCCCACTCGCGCGTCGGACCAAGCGTCCAGCCGCAGACGCCCCCACTCCCTTCCCCAAGCCATCGGGATGGGTACCAGCTGCCCACACCGCAGTCGTACCAACAACGTCCACCACACCCGCCTGGCCCGTACGACCCGCGCGGACAGCACCATTCACCCCAGCCGCCGTACGGCTACCCCGCCACAGGTTACCCGCAGGGCATACCACACACGCCCGGCCCCAGCGGCGTGATAGGCGACCCGAATACCTTCAAGCTCGACCCGTACGGACGCCACACCGGCATCCCGCGCTCATTTTGGCCCGACCCTGGTCGCTCAGACGCGCAGGTCACGTACACGGACGATGCTGCCACGAAACCCACTCTGTATCTCCGCCGTCGTTGCTTCAACTGCCGCGTCACCGAGGTGTGTCATTTATATAGCACCTTGCTCTCCTCTGACTTATTTACAGCCCCCCGGATGGCGCAAGTCGACCTTTAATCCTGGAAAGATTGTGCGTGCAGGGTAGTCCATTGCGCAGCCCAGACTAACGATTTTGCCAGGTTTGCATGAGGTGTGGCTTGTACGAACGCAGCCACGCCCGTCCCAGGCCCCTCCACATGGACCATCCAAAGGGTCCGGCTCAATAGCCAATAAGACCCCCATAATTCACAGGCGCTGGCCTCGCTTATGTACTCGTGGCTTAACTTTTTCTATGCTTCTACCACCGCTACTATTTCTATTGCACTCTGTGAACTTTATACAGTAGAACACTTGTTGTTTTAGCCATCCCCTGAATGTATCATACTCAGCGACCATCGCGTGAGTGATGTGTCCTTTTATTATAGGCATTTTCAGAATGTTGTGCACTGCGATATTTTCCTGGAGGCCTCACCACAGATCAAATCTGTGCACAAACCAAACACGGACAATGTGGCTAACGGGAAGTGCGCTGAAGCTCAACAACGGGGGGCGACTCAAGGCACATGAAACGTATTCTGAGCCGCGATACTGGCGCGAGTAATCATACGCACACATTCTAGTCTGCTATTCTCTCCCATCGCTGAGATACGACGCGTTTTCCATTACCTAGTAGGCGCCAGCCGTCTGACCGGTCCTTAATCAGACACTCTAAGCGTAGCCCCATGGTTACAGCAAAGCCATTCCACCCACCAATCTTCAATCTCCACCCTCAATCTTCACAAATCCCGACCAAGATCACCTCGTTTATGCGAATTCCAAACAGCCATGTCCGTAAGTGTTGGAGGTACCGTGCGGATGGTACGATCTTCAGAGATAGGCAGAGCCTAATAGCTGGATTCCTAGGTGTGGATAGTAATAAGGCGACGAGTGTTATATCTAGCACAATGGTATGTAGAAATCATGCGCAACAGACGTAGCGCTCGCTCATCTAGGTCGGTCAGCCAGTTGCCACGATCATTGCAATCCTCACAGAGCACCTGTGTTGCGAAATCACCAATCAACTTGATCTAGCCAAATGCCAGCACGGATCCCCGTTTGCGCGCGGAGGCTTTGGCGACATATACCAAGGAACACTCAAAGGTGGAGAGAAAGTAGCGATAAAGTGTGCTAGGCTGTACCTCCAAGAGGACGATGAAAAGGGACGCAAAGCCTTGAAGGTGCGCTTTTCGGAATACCTTGGTCCCCCACACAGGTATCTTACGCATGATTGTCTCCAACAGCGCACTGCCCGCGAGCTGTACTACTGGTCATCTTTCAATCACAAAAACGTACTCGGGCTATTAGGACTTGCACAATATCATGGCCAGCTGGCCCCGATATCTCCTTGGATGGACAAAGGAACTCTGCTGCAGTACATCAAGCAAAACCCGACCGCGGATCGCTATCAGCTAGTAAGTTAACACACTACCAGCTTCAATCGTACGCATACTTACAATATGCAGTGTGCAGATATATCGGAGGGTGTAGCGTACTTGCACCAGATCGATGCGGTAAGTTCACCCAAACCTGTTTTATAAGGTAAAAATCCGCTGGGGCTTGCAAATACTGCAAATCTTATGAGCACCTGAAGTTTCTGGGTGATCGCATTTAATAAAAAGACAGACTATTTACTGGGGCTCTCCCGGTAAGCTAGTTTTTCCGACATTACATTAAAGCGGTCACTCGTGGGATGAGCATTCGCAAGTGCCAGCGTGTTTTACCTCGGTTATCGGTTGTTGATGCTTATATTATCTAACTGTCTGACCCTCACTTCCCTAGATACACGGAGACACCAAGAGCGTAAGATTCTAGAGCCTTCCGTTCAAAGAAGCTAGCGGCCAACATGCATTCTAGGCAAACGTGCTAATATCTAGCGGAGGCGTAGCGAAGCTTACCGACTTCGGATGCACCGAACTGAAAACCGGTACATTGTGCTTCACAACAACAACCGGTGACTCAAATTTTACTATGCGTTGGGCGGTAAGCAAACCTGCCCTCGGTCCTTACATTATGGTCAATAATATCGGGTTACGTTACAGGCCCCAGAGATACTGCGGGGCCTACAGACACGCAGTAAACAAGGAGATGTGTATGCACTTGGAATGGTGAGCTCACCCAATTCTCAATGCTTGAATCGATACCGACTGACAGCTTTGTACTGGGTGCTAGACTCTGATAGTATGTAAAACAACATTCCTTGTTTAGAGTAAACCGATTTAATCCAACTTTCAGGAAGTGATTACAGGAGTGATGCCATTCGGCGACAAGGAGAACATGGCAGTGTGGAGAGCTGTGGTGGTAGAAAAGCTGATCCCGGAACGGCCCAAGATATTTCCTTCGTTCACCCCGGACGAGGCCGAGCAGCTGTGGGGGATAGTGGTCGATGCATGCGCACACGATGCTTCAGATCGCCCGGACTCTAGAACTATCCAGCGTCGTGTAAGTCTATATTTATTTATTTATTTATAACTTTCCTACTATTGTTGCCCTTCGCTCACCTACCGAAGTTGCAAAATATTAGGCAGCCCATAACACAACCTTCAGCTAATCGTTCTACTGTCGATTCTATTCCCATTGTGACTGTAAACGTGAGTAGCCCAGAAACCATTGTTATTTATGACGAATTTATAGGCAGGGCTTAACCGATGGAAATGGCGAGCGTGGTGAAGCCAATGAAATGCAGCCGCCAATTATTGGTGAGGACAAAACCGACTTCTGCACCTGTCTCACTCTTACATCGATGAGGAAACAGAGCAGCACAAGGAAAGATATCGCAAGGAAGTGTACGAGGCCGAACCCCAACTGGCCAACGTATCTCCAACGACTCTGGATTCTGCGTCCAACCATAGTTCTAAAACGGACAACAAGCCGCGCACCCGCATTGGTCGTCGGCCCAATATTAAGCAACGCAGCAATTCTTTGGGCCGCCCAGGCTCCACAAAGATTCGAGGCTCTGTGAGTTTTCCGATATCTTCAAGACGGGCAACCATCTGATTATTTGGACCGACAAAAGCTACGACAACCACTGTCCGGTAAACCAGCCGCTGACATCAGCTCTGTTCCATTCCCCGGCGGCGGGCATCCTGGTTATACTAATCTCAACGCTGGTTATTTCCCCTCGGATGGATATGGTATGGGCGGTATGGGTATGCCGCCCCAGCCGATCCCCAGTGCAGTCTCCGCGGGCGACCCATATGCGAATGTACAACCCGGAACTCTTGCGTACGCGAAGTCTGAAGGACCCGATGGCATTGATACATACATTCCGGTCATCGCGCGGGGTGGGTTCGGTATAGTCACGTCCGATCATCTTGATCAGCTTATATTTTGTCTCAGAAACTATCTACCAAACGCCCTCTGGCCCTAATCGTGGTATCGAATGGGTTACGGCGACCTCCAGTCAGGCGTCGGCCGCTGGAACTCCAAGGGCGATCACCACCAATAACACTACGCGACTCCCTCGGCCGAATGCCATATCGATGCCGTCGATGTCAGCATCTATGCCACCCCCGGGGTCGATTTCCAGTGGATATCCGCCGGAGTCTCCTGTGGATGATTACCCAGTGATGCGCCTTGGGATATCCCAGCGGGACTACGACAAAGCTGTAAAGAAATGGTGCGTATTCCCCGTTCCCGTACGTCATATATTGTAATGACAAAAGCACTTCTGCAGGGAGAGAGATCGCCGTGCGGCCAAGAAGCGCGCTCACAAGGAAGAGGAATATCAGAAGGCCCAAGACCCCTATGATATCGCCGGGCGTCGGGGTCCTGAGCTAGGGCTCCCGCGCTCCATAAGCACTGGCAACTTTCACCTAGGATTCGAACGCGCTGGCCGCATGAGCGGAGGTGCTAACCTTCGAGACGATGAGCTATCCCGCAAGCTGGAAGAACTCGACATATCCTTTAACAGCCGCCGCGGACGTCGAATGAATGGCAGTAACCTTACATCCTTGGGATCAGATCGTTACAAAGCTCAGACACCTGAACTAGCTTTTGTCTCCAATAACCCCAAACTGGACGGGCATAACGCTACTTCTGGTTATGCAGCGACGGAGGCGCATGCGAGAGCTTTGACAGAAGCACTGAAGCTGGCAGGGGGTGAGACAGGTGAACCAGATGAGGAGTCTTCTAACGTAAGTCTCGTCCACTTGGTTATGAACATGTAGAAATAAACACGGCTTCTTAGGCTATGTGATGATTAAGTTTGGGGAACTAGAGCAGCCAAAGTCATGATGGCGCCTCGCCAGAAGATCGTGCATCCACCGCAAGGCCCGGTTTTAGAACTGAGAAACGTGAAGAAGAAAGGAGGAGTGACAATTTCCCTATTGATTCCGTACAACCATGGTTAAATGAAGGCGAGGAGGACCCATCAATCAAAGTGAAAAGACGCTGTTCGGACAAAATGTAATTGGAACCGTATTATATCTTGATTTGCTGTCTACTATCAGCTTTATCCACCTTGGTGTGGAACAGCCAAACAGGTGGTCCCGTTCCCCATTTCGGCTCAACAAAGGCCTTAAACAAACCCGCTCCCCCTCCAAACCTGGTACTTAAGTGGTGACACAGTATTATCTCACTGGCCCCTTTTGACGCGCGTTGTGTTATGACGGGTCAGTCTGGACCGCCTCGGCCCCACATTCATACCCTCACGACGATCATGATAACAACGCGCTATAACGACAGATATCCGTACATATAGCAAATTGTTGACCCAGCAAACAAGAAAGCGATATGCATAATACAGTATACTATTCATGGTCTCATCGGTGCAAGCCATGCCTGCGCCTTTTCAAAGCTTTCAGCTAAATCCCCCGACAGCGACGAGTCTTGATTGAGGTTCCGGATCGTCATCAGCGCCTATAACACAAAGTTAGAACCTGCTTGGTCTATATCCAACTTAACCAAAACTCACCGCATCCCAAAACCTAAAACCACGTTCCACCTCGGCTCGCGGGTTTTTGACTCCAGTAAAGGTTTCCTCAACCAGCTCCATCGCGCCATCCTTTGCCTCTTGCACACCCTCGCCGTCTCGGTCCTTCACAGGTCCTCCGTGAATTGCAACTAGCGCATCTAGGTACACTTTAGCCAAGATGCCGAACCCAGTGTTGACCTCGGTCTGGAAGGGTAAGGAAACTGCGACATCAAGTAGGTCGTCACGCGTACGGCGAGCATGTTGTTGAAGGAGCATGTTCAGTGCAATCATTTCGACGAGGGTGCGAAGAGCTCGGGAGAGTGACCGAAGGAAGGAGTTAAAGACGAGTAGCTCGCGGGAGAGAGGTCCTGACCAGGGTTGGGCCTATTGAGGGTTAAATCAATGTGCTGTGCAAGTCTGCGAAGCAAATCCAGCTCACATGACAAGTCAGTGGAACGATGCTCAGAACTCGCATAATCAATAACATGCACTTCTTCTCTTCCTCTGTTTAATAAAGTCAACCAGGTTTTAAAATGAACAAACCAAGGAAACTCACCATCACCGAAACTAGGTCCTCCACTATGGGCTCGGCCGCTCCACAAGTTTCCGTGCATAACACCAGCCCGCACCATCTCCAAAAACAGGTACATCGAGTCTTGGAACTTGTCATTGACGCGAACCTTGAGCAATGTGTTGTGCAACGCTCGGGCCAGGGGCGAGTGTTGGTGTGTATGCAATAAGAAACTAACCGACAAAAGAATGAGAAACGGCAGAAAGAGGGATAAAAGGATAACGTACCCTCGAAGCTCGAGGAACCGCCAGATGACATTGGCAACAATCTCGTCTTTCTTTTCGAGCAGGTGGTTGGGGTTGGGCTTTGTACGCGTCCTATTAGAGAGTTTATCCGAGCTCGTCGCGCCCAAGCATAGAGCAAAGTCAATCGTCGAAGACTATGCGCTTTCTTATCAGCATTACAGTCACCGGCAGCATTGTGACTACTCACAGCCTGCCTCCTCAGTTCATCCTCGACAATAGCGCTTGGTACGTTCCAGTTGACAACTCGTTCAACGAGATTAATTGTCTGCGACACACTCGGATTAATGAACCCCTTGGGATTCGAGTCGTGCCAAAATTGTGTCGCTACACGCGTCTTTTGCCATGTCGAATGGAGTACGTTCGACACTAGCGCCAGCGCTGTTGCCCTAGGTCCCGTATGCCCCTCTGTGATTACGTCCTTGACGAACCGCCGGTACTCGTTGGTCTCCCCGTTGTCGAGTGGCGGTCCTTCGATGATTTGTCCAGACGTAAGCCAGACGAGCGCCTGAGGTGTAAAAAGGCCCCTCGAAAGGTAATAGTAAATTTCGTCCGGGAGGCGGTTGGTGAAGATATCGTTGAGGTCCTGGGGAATGTCAGCCGCGGTAGTTGTTCCCGTCAGAGCGAGGGGTAAAGGAACGACCGAGCCCTCTGACGAGAGTACAAGCGCATATTTGACCATGCACCGGGCACGCGCAAACGTCTCCGCATAGTTCGTCTGCTTGATGATGGGATGATCCTGGAACGCGCTTGTGATGCAGACGAAGCCAGTCTTGTAGTACCTCAAAAAGTCTACGATCGGCTTGATAGACTTTTCGTTGACATGCGGAGGCAAGGTAGGGGAGTATTCCGAGCCGGATAGCAGACCGAGATCGAGGAATTGTTCTTCGGTGAGCTGGAGGTCGGTGAGCATTTTGGATTTGGAGACAAAGGTGAAATTCGATTGGGCAGAAAAGTCGAGGGAGAGGATGATTTTGTCGACGCCAGGATAAAGAAGAAGTTCCGAGGGACCATAGAGCGCATGTACATAAGACTTGGGATGACGCTGGAGATACACGAGCTGCACACCAATAATATTAGGGATGACCAACTAGATTGAGAAAGTATATTAAACTTACTTGAGCCAGCGACGAGTACGGGGCTATAATAAACTCCACATTCCGATGCCTAAAAATCCGGAGCACCGGGCGCCAAAGGTCCCACTGGTCGACATTGCTTCGCGACTCGAATAACTTTGTTGCCTGTTCGGTTAGATTGTTCTCATAACAGTTCCAAGCATCCCTCCGCGCCTGCGCAGCCTCCATCTGCTTCGACGCTTGTTGCTGTGGGGTCATTTTCGAGATACGCTTATTGGGCGAAAGACCGGGAAAGACAAACACGGGTTTGATGTGCAGCTTCTCGAGCGCGCGGAGGTCAGACTCGATACGCGAGGCGAGTGAGAGGGGGAGTCCACCAGTCGCAGCAAGTAGGGGTTCCCGAGTAAGTGGGCTTTCCAGCAGGTTACCCAGGTAGTGAGATGCGTCTATGCCCAAACGAGAGTCAGCAAGGGTTGACAGAGGTAGCGTCTGGTCATGTTTCCGCTCCGTGATGTAGTCTAAGGGTAAGATTGTTTAGCATACTGCTTTCGTTTATTCTACGCTACTTACTATCCAGATTCTTGATCACCATCCTGTGTTTAGGCACGCGATTTGTTGACGGTCGTGGTTGTCTGTATCCAGCCGCCCGGCGGTCAGTCACATGATATCAGCGCTTCGCAGCTTTCATTTCTTCTTCTTTCGTCCACGATAGCTGTGCTGCGTTGTGAGCTCTTCCGAATCTACAACCTCGCTAATGCTGTACTGTACCCCGCGTAAAGCCGTGAGGTCTATCATGAGCTTTCAACGGAAACGATGCAACAGTTTATCATGGGCAGATGGCCTGAGCCAAGACTTTTGAGTCTAAACCTGCAAGGGGTGCGGTGTTGATTGCACTAGCGATTTCCTTATAATCTGGGCGCCTCTGTGTTAAACTTGATCCTTCATGGCCTTCTCTTTGAGCATGGCTACTTCGGAATGGTTTGAAGATATCTCCTCGACGTTCTGTGCTTTAGCTGCAGTCTCTAACCTTCTGTCTATCGCAGCTCTCATCGCTTTGAACCTCGACCTGATACATGCAGTCTGGATTTTTCTCACTGTAGCTACGCTCTTGTTGCCTACATGTTACGCCTCAGTCTGGCTCTATGCCCCACCAACAACAGGCCAAATTCACCACCCTGAGACCAAGGATGACTCGGCGATCTCGGATCGCGTGAGGGCATGGATTGGCGTCTTGGCTTCACTACTCTCGTGCTTTGCCTCGGTACAAAGATCTACTATTGCAACAATCTGCATCTTTGGGATGATACCACAGCACGAAAATCGCCTACTTCTTGTCGCTGCCCTGACGCTGGTCTACGCCCTTGCGGCTTTAGAGTTGTGGGTTGTGTTTTACGCATATACCAAGCTGCGGGAGGCCCGTAGAACGGACGACGGCAGGAGTCGGCAAGCTCTCTCGGGTCTATCGGTCGGTAGCGCCCCAATATATATTAGATGATTAAACGCTAATACGACCCAGATGAACGAGAATACGGGACTAAATCGTAAAAGGTATGCACTGTATTCAGAACAGTAGCTCGGTTTTATGACGAATGTCCGTATGCCCTGCCTTTTCCTCGCAACTATTAACCTAATTGACCAAACTGGTATCTACCACAACAGTGCTAGTCCTTAGTCTCCAAACACCCCCTTAGCTCCCTCCGCCTAGTATGCTTTGGGGTATCGAGCGAGTGTATATTGAATCGGAATCGTAGTCCAACCATGCGGCTGGGCGCCTGTGACTCCCAAACTCCGGCTCTTTCCACAAACACAGTTGCTGTACACCGTAAAATGCTAAACTTTCACGTTCACAACCTTTGTCGCTCCAACGCAAATATCTCCAGGCCATTTACCTATTAGATCTCGGGCGGCAATCACTCAGTACTACCCACGTGAAATTTATCAACGTTGTACCACGCATTATATACCATTGACATATACTAGCGAGACGACTCGAATTCAAGAATTCTGAGCACTCGACCCCAACTATGAGCGTCAATTCTGTGCCCAGAACGCGATTTTGGTGATTGGCCCGTCCGACCTGTCACATGGTGATGGCACTTCACGGTTTTCATTTCTTCTCATCCACGATCGCAGCGCACGCCGGCGAGCTTCTTCAAACCCAACACCTCGGCTACTTACTCTGTGCCCCATATAAGGCAGTGAAATCTACCCCGAACTTGCAACCGAAATGGCGCAACCGTCTCTATTCCCTCTGCGGTTTCGCTGTAATGTCTAACATGTTATCTGTAGCGGCACTCATCTCCCTGAATCTCGAATTACTATATAGAAGCTGGAATTATGTTCCTGAAACTACTCTCTTCTCATCTGCGTGCTATGGCTTGGTCCTGTTCTATTTTGCACGAACGGCAAGCCAAACTGTCCAGCCCGAGCCTAGGATGTCGAAGGAAGGGTATACCGGCGTAGCTCAATGCTGAGTGTTCAATTAGTTCTTGGCCCAATTTCTTTGCGCTCATTTGTGCTCTGTAGTAGCCCCAGCTCTAGCAGCCCTCGCAACAAGCCCCTACCAAACATAACCAACGCAATCCCGGAGCTCTAACGCCATTGGCTTCCATGATTATGTTTCGCAACGTATATTGGCGTAATGTCCCGTCGAAAATGTGTGTAAGGCTAGGAGCCGTTATCTTGTTTAAATTCGTCTGCGTTCACCGTTTCAGTCCTGCTTGTAGCGTACAGCGTATCCCAACCAGATTTCACGTTCACGCTGGCGTAGCGCCGGTTGTGGCTCGGTTCAATTTCAAAATAAGCGCCGTGGCGAGACAATTTCATGTCGGGGATACATTCTTGGCCGAGCCGACTCCTGGATCGACCGAATACGTTTAGGGAGCCTGTTTATTACAAGCAGACCGGACGAAAGAAGGAGGGGACTCCCAGCGGCCTATTCCTTAGAGGCACGGGGATCCGTAACGTTGGTTTCAGCGTTGTATCTGGTCAGAGGAGCGGAATTTAGCGTCGAACGTGGAGAGCTTGATGGATGTATGCGTAGCAATAACAGCCCCGTGTTTCGTGCTAAGGCATCAAGTGAATGCTCTTCATTTCCAAGTGCTTCTGCATCTACTATGTTGCATCAACGCCAGATCAGTTGTGTTGTTAAGTTCATCATTTCTTGATCGAAAACAAGTTCTTCAGGCACCCAGATCAATCAATCGACGGATCAACATAGAAAAATCTATATTTATCTATGTATTCAGACCCAAGCGTATATCAAGATACCCAATATGGTGCGACTAAAGATGCGGTTACCAGGGTGTCTCCGTGCTAACACATCACTTTTGACGCCTACGTCGTCTCGGAGTGTCTCGGAAGGCCGTCATGCCAGCTCAATCTGTACAGCGTAGCAAGGATAAATATCCCGACTGTGGCCTGCATTAATCACAATTATCTACATTCCTTAGCATGTCTCGTAGTTTCGCGTTCCCATCCAATAGCAATGGACCGGCTCTTGTCTATCTTCTCATCGCTTCATTCGCGTTCTCCGCCACTTCATTTGCGCTGAACTTTCGTTACTATTTTGGGTGGCACTCGATTTATATTACCCCAGCCGCTTGGCTCCTTACGACTATCCACCATATCGTGCTGTACTGCGTTCTTCCTCGCGGGCGTCGAGATGAACAGGAGCCTAAAAACATGCCACGATGCGTAAAGCATGCCGGAAATATTTGGTGTTTGCATTACCTTTCTTTGTTTTGGTTAGGCGGCGGTATCGCGACACTGGTGGTTACGGCGCT
>WSTJ01000365.1:0-27420 GCA_019623705.1 Ceratobasidium sp. 428 | reverse complement strand
GTGGCGGGTTCTGCTTGGCTACTAGCGCTTAGGGAATTGGATTTTAAGAGGTTTCAGCGCTAAACGTGGGCCATCTAGAGCCAGGCAGCAAGCACTAAAATCTAGAACTTGAGCGCGAGACAACATCCATTTTACGGTTGAGAAAAGTTATGAGGCTACATCATACTCGTAATATATGCCTCGGTGTACTGAATATTCAACCACATACGACATTGGTGGAGCGCTTTGTGGACAGAGAAAAACCTAAATTTCAGGTACCCGAAAGTGCCCGACTCCAGGTGGTACTCATCCAAAATCCAAGGAGTAAAACACGAGGTACTCAAAACTTAGTGAACCCGTACTGATTTTCAGGTATCCGGGTTTTTCAGGTCAACCTGAAATGTCCGGCTTCAGGTGAAATTGACCTGGATCCAAAAATACCTATCTGAGGTTCGGGGACCCTCCTTCCCATAGAGTAGCTCCTACACCCCTACAACTGGTAGGGCGGCCCGGAAAGGGCGGTCGACTTGGTTTCGTTGTGTACAGGCGGGAGCCAGAAGCGCGTTGCATCTAGAATCTATTGTTTGCGCATATATAACGGCCGCTGCGGCCTGCAAAGCCGTATATCTAAGCCTTCGAAAAGCGACCTCGGTCACCCCAACCATGTTGAACAAGCTACTCTGTATGAGTATTCTTTACCCTAATATGTCTATCTTGATGAGTGTCCCAAATAGTTGAAGAGTAGCTCATTTACTATCTCAAACTACCCGCATGACTGGAGGGGCAACTTCTTATGGCTCGTACACGCTTCAGCTCTGAGTTGTAACTCACATGAAAGCTGTACGCTCACTTCTCCGATTTTATCTAAGATCACGTGCTTGATGGGCTCCCAAAATTGGACGGGTACTCCCCATAGATAAGTACGTCAGTTCTCGTTGATCTCGTGCGACCATCATCCTGCCGCTCAAAACACCCCTCACGCTAAAGTGCTCACTGGTGACCGGAAACTCACTGATAGATCGCTTGCGATCACCCACGCGGCTAACTTGCAGACCTTGCGAGGTATCAGATAACTAGCTGCAATCGTGACATCCCAACGCAAAGCTAAACCCTCACATCTATTCACTCGAGCGCACCGTAAGCAGGGGCTGAACGGCGCCGAGTCGAGATGGTATCCTTGATTGGTAGCTGGGAGTTTGGTGACACAGTTAGCGCAGCAGCGTTCTCACCTGACACTACTCGTGTTGCAGTTGGGAGCGGTAGACCTGTCTGGATATATGATACGAGCACTGGGCTGAGGCTGAGTGGTCAGCTGGACGGACACAATAATCTGGTTCGGACTTTAGCATTCTCGCCTGACGGATGCACACTTGCTTCCGGCTCAGAGGACAGCACTTTACGTCTCTGGGATACAGAAACTGGAACTTCACTAGCTGAGCCACTCAGGGGTCACACTCTTGCAGTTGTTTCTGTGATCTTCTCGCTTGATGGTCGCTTTGTCATCTCTGGATCTAACGACTACACCGTTCGTGTATGGGACGCACACACCGGGGAGATAGTGGGAGTACCTATCCGTCCAGCCTTGCAGGCACGGTCTCTGGCTCTCATGCCTGGTGGTAGATTGGCTACCTGTGGGTCGGACTATGACTACAATATCACGGTATGTGATATGGACAGCGGCGCTATTCTTTTTGATTGTACCGGGCATCAAGCTGGGGTCTCTTCGTTATTGACATCGCCAAATGGTCGCCTCCTTGCTTCTGGGTCTTTTGATCGTACTATCCGATTTTGGGACCCGGCGTCAGGCCAACCAATCGGCCAACCTCTGAAAGGACATGCTTCGGAGGTTATACTAGCAGGGTTCTCCTCCGATGGCAGATATCTTACTTCATCCTCCGATTTTGATTCAATACGAATATGGGATACAGAGACTGGGCGAACGTGCGGCGATCCTCTACCCAACCACAAGGCGAGTGTGGAGGGTGCTGCGTTTACCCCAGATGGAAACCGTCTCGTGTCGGCGTATCGGGATGGAACGATTAAGATATGGGATCTGCGTAGCCTCGGTACTTCAACAGGAGCTCTCAACGCTCAGGCTGGGATGACAACACAGGCGCATGATACTGATGTGACGGGACCAGACGTATGAGTACTTTACGCTCAGGGAATGTCTTGATCTCTCACGCCTGTCGCGCTAGTCCACTGAGCAAACGGTTTCTCAGCCTGACATCCAAGTCTCTGCGGATATGACGAGCCAGCTCCAAATCGCAGCTGAACCTGAGCCCGAAATCACGAGTGCAACGGTGCGGCGCCACATCGTACAGAAGTGTTGAGCAGCTTGTTGATCGAGGGTACTATGCCTGTAGACTCCCAAGGAGATCGTGTCGCGTCTCAGCCTTCGGGGTTGCCCAGATATGACCGACCAGCTAGACTTGGCGACTTGCACCGAGCGTCCGATCGCGTCTGGAGGCTTTGGCGAAATCTACCAAGGTGGGCTGAAAGACGGGACTCAGGTCGCGATCAAGACGATCAGGCTGTACGTCGGGTCGAGCGAGCAGGACCAGAAGATACTCAAGGTCAGTCGGCGCAAAACGACATCGCTAGCTCGAACACTCATAAGCGTACAGCATGCCGCTCACGAGGTATACGCCTGGTCAAAGTGCAAACATCCGAACGTACAGCCGTTGCTAGGACTAGTGATGTTCCATGGTCATATCGGGATGATTGCACGGTGGGAGTCGAACGGCAGTCTGCCGCAGTACCTCGAGCGGCGCACGGACGCAGACCGGTGTATGTTGGTGGGTGCAGGCTGTGTTAGCCTCCAACCAAGACTTCGTTGTTGGACTGGCATGCTCACCAGGTCGCTAGAGTAGTCAAGTCGCGGAGGGCTTGTCATACCTACATGCGTCTGGAGTGGTGAGTCGTGCTCTATTCATACGCCGACGCTCCAGGTACTGACGATGCGAACCCGAATCATGCTAGGTACATGGCGACTTAAAAGGCGTACGCAGATAGATGTGGACTACTGGATACTCTCTTGACACGTTGGCTGCAGGCAAACGTACTCATCTCTCGAGACGGCGTTGCCCAGCTCGCGGACTTCGGCAACGCCAAGCTGGAAGAATACACTCTCAAGTTCACCAAGACGTCCACGAAGGAAGCGCTGTCGTCGCGTTGGGCAGTGAGTCTGTCGGATGCACTGAGTGTTGTGCCCGACTGACTTATTTCGCGTAGGCACCGGAACTGTTCCAAGGAAGCTCGTGTAACTACGCGACAGACGTGTATGCGCTCGGCATGGTGCGTCTGAGGGTGTATGAACCAGGTCTTATCTAATTGCCACTTACAATGAATAGACCATACTAGTATGCATTGTGTCTGCGCATTTAGCAAGTTCTGATACCGGCTCGTGCTTCAGGAAGCAGTCACGGGCGATGTTCCGTGGACGGGCAAAAGCGAGCGTGCGGTCATGTTCGCCATAACGATCAAGCGAGTGTATCCCGAGCGTCCTGAGACGCATATACCGTCAAACTCGGAGCACGGAGATACACTGTGGTCACTGCTGAAGTCATGCTGGGAGTTCGAGCCAGAAGAGCGACCTAGCGCGGCGAATGTAGCACAAGCGGTAAGTAAAGATGTAAAGTACTTCGAGAAAGCTACAAACATCACTGGCCTGTAGATGAGAAGAGTTACACAGAGTGGGCTTGAGCCTAGATAGCGGGAAACTGTCGTTTGAATGGAGCCCATGATGGTGTAAACGCGGTAGTGTATACGGGAACCGTGTAGTATATGCGCCATCCGCGCGTGGAATATTGACATATTACTTATGCTCCACAACCGGATTTACCTCAGTTTATTTCACGGTCATCATCGCTCTGTGCGTGACGGCCGGTTTCCTTGATTGGTGTGTGTGGACATCGCTGTATGCCTTTTTAAAACTTATTCTGTATCTATTCTAAACGCACGGATGGTTGAGCTAGCAGAGACAATCAGGGTCCATAAGTGTGTGGCTCGTAGAGTCGAGCAGTCGAGATGAGTGTCGAGGCGATGTCGGGGCTTATGAGAGTAAGTGAAAGACTTGCTCAGAGACTCGTATTCGAGATGAAGTTGAGGAACGAGTGGCTATAGAGAGAGCCTTTATATAGGTGTGTAACAACAGTAAGGTGTAGATATGAAATATAGTGAGTGTTCGTCGTTCAGAGAGATAAGAGATAAGATAGGCACAGCCTCTAGCTGTGCCGATGTGGGTGCGCGCACCTCACAATAAGACGGCCAGCCCAACCATGCCCCGGAGGTATGGTGGGGCTCAAAGTTTATACAGTATAAGCTAGCTGCACTACTTGACGCAATACTTTGGCTTGAACTCTTGTTGATTTTTCCCCCATAATAAACGGATTGCACATGTTCCCGCTCACCTGTCGATTAGTTGGATTAGCTCCTTCGATATTCTACAGTGGTGATAAGAGCAAGCACTTTGGTGGGCTTATGAGCTGGCGTGAATGATTTCCATGTGGTCGAAATCCAGGTACGCTCATTAGAAACTATCCCATCTATGTTTACGATGTTTAGGCGCCTAAATCGTTGGTCGACGAGGCCCGCCGATTGGCACGGAAGCTATTTCTCCCATCCCACCACGGGATGACAACCACACGACAGCTCACAGCGATACAAAAACCGTGCGATAAGATCCAGCCAAATAACCTGCCGCTGACAGATCGCAAAATAACCGATGACGCGGTTTCCATTCGAGCTGTGAGTGGAGGGATTGTCCTTATAAACCATGTCTTTACGGTACTACTGAACCTCAGTGTAATGTGACCCCACCTCTAACGATACGTAACTCCTCGCTCGGAATTGTTTCTTGATAGCGCCTCGATACCAACTACGCTCGGCGTTTGAGCAACCCTCAATATATCGGATTTTGGGTGCTCAAGCCCACCAGGCTAACTGAACCGATCAAATCAGCCCAAAACGAGTGCGACGAGGCATTCAGAGGGCCTAGGGTCACCTACAACTACCTCTATGAAGTTATACACAAGATGCGTCAACCATACTTCGGATAGAATGTATGCTATTTCATCCCGCCAAGTCAACCATTCTTGTGCGCTAAAGATCCCATTCAAATTAGGGAGAAACTGGTCGCGGGTGGAATGAGATTGGGACGCCCTGAGAGCGTTGAGTACCTGCATGTCTCTCATGGATTTGAAAGACGAAGAAATAGATGATTGTGTTAAGGTGTATGATTAGTCAGCATATGACTGACTCGGAATATTGACTCGCACGCATACACGTACCCTCGTACGTGTAGTATTGTCTTATATGTATATGCTACGTGTGTGTAACACGTAGTATATGATGTGTCTCATACGTGTATTATACTATATAAACAGGTCTGTAGGACCATAATCTACAGGCCGTTGAGCCTCACCGAGAGGTTATTGAACCTCACATACGAGCTTAACAGCTCGAGTCGCTAAGAAGCACCCATACACATTATCAGTTTGGGACCGTGCTTAGCTTAATCTCGTACACCCATTTGGCTTGCAGCTCATCGGATGCCTGTTTTATTTCGTAATGCTCCTAGGCAACCTAGGAATGTTATCACAAATGCCAGGCATTTCGCTTATCTTATCAAGACGAGCCTGTACAAGACAGTATGAAATTCCGTCTCAAGACGTCTTGTCTTGGTCTTGATCCAACGCTACATAGTATGGATGCACTGATCTACAATTTCCCTGATCATCCGCTTATGTTGATCAGTCGGAACTAGCCGGTTGGTACGGAGGTAATTTCCTGAACCCAACTACATCTGGCGATAACTCAGCGATTACGCTGCTCGCAACGGCGGGCAAGGCATGCGGTAGAATCTAGTCAATAATGATGGAGGCGTGGTCGCTTTGTGGTCTGTTGATGGCATGCTGAGTATAAATAACGTAGTTCACTTTAGAGGTGTGAGTGGAATGATCGTCTTCACAGACCTTGTAGTCGGGTGTTGCTAATTTTTGTTATGCGACCCTGCTTCCCGCCACATCATGCACCCTCCTGCTCAGAATCTCTCCCTACAACGACTCGACGCAAACGACGCAGCACTAGCCCGTGTCGGGTCTTAGATGCTCGGACCCGACGGGACTCGCTGGATAGATCAAGTCAGCTCAGATCTAGTGCGACGAGGAGACTAGCGAGTCATCGGAAGCAAACGGCGATTCGGACGACCTTCCAATTTGGATCGGCGCGCCGACCTTGAGCCAAGTGGATGAGATCCACTCAGTGCAGTGCGATGGGGTGTCTGACGGGTAGCATCGACTAGGTCGCCAATCCTACGTCATAGATAGTGAGTCGGAGGGCTTGACGCACGAAATTTTGCAGACCCATTTTCTAGAGCCCATCTCAACAATGCCATGGAGCTCGGAGGCGGGGAGCAGGGGGATTCTCGGACAGATGCCGGGTCGTCTGCTACCACTGGCTGGGTTCGTCTAGCAGGTACGGTAAGCTGTCTGCTTGCCCAATAGGTTCGCTGAACCAAGTTAACCGCTGTGCTCTAATCCGCTTCCCTTCCCGCTCAACATCACTTTTATGCACCGTACATCTATGCTGCTCGTACTGGGCCAATACCCGGTTTCTGACAACAGCACCTTCAACTGTCTTCTTTTCCCTCTTTCTCCTCCTCGAGCATGTTTTGGAAGTCGAACTAGGCGTTCTGAACTGCTTTGACGGGGCCAAACCAACAGTGGAGCATCGCAACCTTGAGCTAGTTTCTGAGATTGCGCCGTCTGCTAAACTCCGGTCGGCGCTTCCTGGCTGCTCCTGCTTCTGGCGTTATCTCCCACACGAGTCTCACTAGTCCTGCTGGATAAGTAAACTCTTTGCGGCCGCGCGAGGTTGTGGGCATACGAAACAGTCTTCACCTTCCAAATCTACCGCCCAGCGAGATCAATGAGCAGCCGTCGTCGGGTCTTTAGGCTTTCGCCGAACAGTCATACATAGGTCGAACTTTTTCCGTGGATCACACTGGCCCCGGATGAACTGGACGCCCTGCTGCTCGGCTCAAATGTATCATGGGAAATCTCGGTTGACCATCTGAAGAGGGGGCGATACCGAACACCTCTACTCGCATCTATTCTGCTCAATCTTGCTGAGCGTCATTAGGGGTGGATAGTTCCTGTGTCGGCTCGCTCTCGAGGATGCGGTTGTAGTTCGCGATCACGCTGGAGCCTATGTCAACCAAGATCGAGTTCTAGCCACAAGGCCAAGCACCAACTTCCTTGCGTGTGCAACGGGGATGTTTCAATATCGAGTCAGTACAACGGAGCACCCGGTGTGAACGTAACGGTGCTGTTATCCGAGGTCTCTTGGCTATGATACTCCCCCTCCACTTTGCCGAGTTCTTAAGTTCTCCAGCCACTTGATCATTTCGCCTTGTGATATCGTCGACTTCGTCGCAGCCATGATCACCGGCAAGGTCCTGCGGAAGATCTGTATGACCGGGGCCGATCTTATATATCGTGCTATGTCTTTGCTCGCAACCACGGTTCATACTTTGTTTGGACGAGTGTCTTCCAGTACGACTATCCCATTGACTGGCTCATGTTTCGCTGCTGGCCAGAAACGTGAGCCTCCCGGATCTCATCGGCATGGCGCTCGCGAACTATGGCACCGGACATCTAAAGCTATAGAATACCGGCGTGTATGCTCAGTGTTCTAGTAGTACGATAGCTCCTTAGCTAAAGCTGTTACGCTCGTATGTATGTAGTCGATTATACGATGATATTCACAGCTCTTAAGGAGCTATATTTATACACAGTAACACGTATCGTACACATCATCTACTACGTGTGTATGCACGTAGTGATATACATATAAGTCAACCAAACCTCCTGGACGCACTGGCCCGGGGGGAGAACGGGTATTAGACTTGTATATGACCGGACGCCCGGATACTGGGGAGTGGGGGCCGGGTATGGCCGGGGCACCCAAGACGCGAGGCGTGGCTCGCGGGTCGGGTGGCCATCCTGACGTCGGTCAGAGTGGAGGGCGAGCGGGAGACAAAAGAAGGAAGCGAAAGATAGGATAATATATTCTTATCGTCTACGAATGTAGAGAGCGAACAAGATGAAGGAGAGAATAAGTCACGTGACATTTGGTCAATGCTCTCTATGTGGTTCAGTCCGACCTAGGCACCTCCGCAGGCTGCGGCGTCTAGCCTCTCAATCATACACGTATTCGGTACGTGTATGCGTTCGAGTCAGTCGATCAGAGTCATGTACATGTATACTAACTTTGCTAACATTCATACATCGTAACAAAAGCTAGATAAGGTACATGAGACTGTTCCTACCTAGCGTGAGTTCAAGAACTTATCTGGACTCCTGTATGCATATGAACCTATCCGCTTGCATAGGAATTCCAAATCTGGCCTCAGCCTTTGGTACCCAACTGAGCAGCCAACAGTGACCGCCGACCTCCCTCAGCATTTCTTACTAGATTGGAGAAGGGGCAGCGGGGATAAGACATGGATGGTAGCGCTTGGTGTTAAGTTGAATATGAACCTCTGATACTCCTGTTGATTCCCACCCGCCTCGTCCTTATTGCACTTCACTCGTGGCTCAGCGGCTAAAAACATCTCGTTTCAGTGTTCCACTTCTACTCTAATCTGTTTTGTGCCTTGCAGTTCGGTAAACGCTTTCGTTATCTGTGGTACAAACCATTGTGCGCCAAACCCTACCTTACTAAAATGAGCTATGTGTATAACCACATAATTAATACACTGGTAGCTACTCAGCCATTTGTTGCTTGATGTAGAGATATCAAACCTGCTTGACCTCGGCCTCGTCATTGAACGAATACCTGATTGTCATGCATGGTTCTGCTTGGTCACTGGCGCTTAGCAAATTGGATATGAAGAGGCTCCGGCGCTGAGCGTGACCTGTTTGGAGCCGAGCAGCAAGCAGCAAGCATGAAAGTCTGGAACCTGAACACGAGGGTGACAACGAGGGTATGACCCAAGCATATTTCGCAGTTGTTTTGCAAAAGTGACATGTAGTTTAGTGTACCAAGAATTTCAAGACTTGGGACGACGGTATGGTTCCTTCACGCCGCGGCTTGCAGAACGACCTGGAAAGGCTGGCTGACTCGGTCACGCTACATTCTGATCAAAACCAAAACGCACCAAATCAAGAAGCTACTCGTCGCGCATACATGATGGATCAGTCAAGGACGGGTAGCGCCAACATCAACACGCTTCAGAACGCACCTCCGCCATGAGGTAAGTGCCCTATATATCCACTTGTTCAACCTCACTCCACTTGTGTCGTCGCCGATACTGTACTGATTTACAAGAATCCTAATAGGCACATATGTCGTTTTTAAAGTCACCTGCAAAACCAAGTGTTGCGCCAGAGGCAGTCGATGTGAGTTGCCGCGGTTTGTTCGAGATGAGGAGACGGACCGAGTGTTCATTTGCCATCTCTGACGAGGTACAGGATCCACCCGACGAGCCAGGACATGAGATGACGGGGGATGCACGAGTCTGGAAGACGTACGTGAGGGAGGCGGATAAGTCAGACAAGGAGATGATAGAAGAACGAAGCAAGTGAGCATGCCTGTGCGTCCGACATGATATCGGCGTCGCTAACTCTGAGTGCATCACGGCTAGTTCGCTGGACGTGCTGCTAAGCACGTACTCTATGCTATTCATATTACTAATATGTCATGTGTGCTCACGCTTGGCCTATTCGTAGTTTTCGTGAGTATGAGCACGCTAGAGATAAGCCGTTCACTCATGCGAAAGCGTTACAGGCTGCGCTGTTCTCGGCTGTCTCCACTGCGTAAGTTTACGTGCTAACCATCATGCTGATGAACCATAACTTTGACCCATACAGGTTCTTGATCGAGAGCCTGGGTGATCTGAAGCCGGACCCCGCCGAGTCGTCTGCAAAGACGCTGCTCTTGATGTCTCAGACCCTCGCTGCAATTGCGAATGGACAAACTGTCGCACTACCCAGCTCTGACGCCCTAGATGAGCCTCCTTTCTCGCCGTCTAAGACAGCGGTGGTGGTGAACCTGCTATGGCTGCTGTCGCTGAGTCTGAGCATCGCCGTGTCGCTGATCGCCATGCTTGCCAAAGAGTGGTGCTACAAGTTCTTAGCTAGCCGCGTTGGACCTGCATACGAGCAAGCGCGACGACGGCAGCTGAAGTGGAACGGGATGGAGAGGTGGAAGATGAAGGAGGTGCTGACATATCTGCCGAGCATGATGCATGTTGCTCTGTGTGAGTGCGACAAAGCTTCGGGAGAGCGAGATGCTAAGTTTGAGCTAGTGCTATTTGCGGTAGGACTGTGTTTGTACCTGTGGGATATCAGCACCGGCATGGCCATACCAGTAATTACAGTAACAAGCATAGCGACGCTTGTGTATGTGCTAGCCACGATCCTGCCCACGATAGATCGGTTCTGCCCCTACAGCACGCCCGTCCCCGTCATCGCCATATTCGTGAATGCAGCCACCTTTTTTGCTGATATAACGAAAACCAATCTTTTCAGAACGATTCGGAGGGTATACGTGTCTAAGATGGAGGTGCCCGAATACGGTGACTCGTTCGCGCATATTGCTCTAGGAACTATACTATCACTACCGATGTTCATATTCACTATTGCTGAGGGTATGAATCTATGGGTCCGAGTGATCTTGGTGATCCCGGCCGGAATATTGTCTCTTTTAGGTCTGGTACCAATGATTTTCTGTCAGATCATCTGGCTGTTGAGGGCGCTCCCCGCTATTCTGTTACGATTGCCTGTCCTACTTATCTCGCTTGTTCAGCAGATTATCCCAGTCACCACCATTCAGTTGATGCTTGCCTCGCTTGTCCGATCTATTACCTTCCAGTACAAGCTTGGTGATGCATACAGCGGCAGCACAAAGGTTCCGATGGATCTTGTCACGAGTCAGATGCTTGCTTGGCTCATTTCAAACTGCGAGAACTCCCGTTCGGTAGACATAGCGCTGCAGGCAATCGCTGGTGCTGATAACGACCTGCCTGGCGAGCCCCTAGAGGCATGCGGAGCTCTTAAACTGGCACTGCTCCGGCTAAAAGCCTGTACCAAGCTCGGTGGTACTTCTTTAACCGCACTGCAGTACTACAGGGCCTCGGGAGGACTTGTCTCTGGCGGCGTCGTCCGAGCTGCTGAGGATCGGTGGAGCCGCTCCCCTCACCCCATGGAGTCTTTGGAGCTAAAGAGCTACCGTTCTTCGCACTCTGATCACTACGATTATTGGAAAACGTATCAAACTTATGCATAGTATGTAGCTTTGATCTACTGATACCTAATATAAACTCATTGTTTCAACCTTCACCTGATGACTAGTCTTATCGATCGGTTCAGCTCGGAGCCCGATCTTAACACGCGTGCTACCGTCGCTATCACCGCCATACCCTTCTACCACTGGAATGACGAATATGGCTCGAGAGCCGCCCAGCAGAAGATACTAGAGATCATAACTACCGTACTCAAAGAGCATCTCCAGGTCGACTCCCCTGAACTATCTAATCTCGTACTTACTGCGACTGTGGAATCTACTGTTCATTATCTTGTCGGACACTGGCCAGATGGGGGAACTCGCCCTGCCACATTCAACGTTCTCTTCATACTACTATCGCACATATTCTTCATGTCTTATGACGCCTCACCGGACACGGCGCGCGCTGTTGCAGTCACGCTTGCAGCCGCAGCATTTGCGGCTGACACCTATCCTGGCGGTTCTTCGCCGGAAGTCGGTGAATATGACCGCGAGAAGCGGGCCGTAGACGTCTACAATCACTACCACGCACAAGAATCTTTGACGGCAGATATGGTGCTTGAGCTTTTCCTCTTCGGCTTCTCTGGGCTTTTGCCTCAAATTGACTTCAATGACGGGAGTATCCGAGCTGTTGCAACTCTGGGTAATATCAACCAACTGATTCTCTATCCACCCAAGTTCGATTTCTCCCGAAATTCGACGATCTATACTCTACCCCAGCGGTATTCGCTGAGTGATAGAGTTGTCAATGCTTCTAGAAAGTCCTTGATTTCATTCGTTAAGGATATGTCGTCTGGTCGCGAAGTTGGTCTGACGTTCAGCGGCTTAGTGTTTCTTGCCCATTCATCTAAAACAGACGGAAACGACTCCAAGGCCAGCTTATATATTCTTGCTCTAATAGCTGTTTGCCGGGTGGAGTCCGTAGAGATCCAGAACTTGTGTCTACAATTTATAGATGCACAGTCGATTCCTGAACGGCCACTAGACCTGGTAGAGTCTTTCCAAAACCGTGGTCGCCTCGAACAATTGTGTCGCGCACTAATCGACTGCGACACTGCTGTTGCTTCTGTTGCGGCTCTACACTTTGAACTGTTGGTAGCTAGGATTATCATAAGCACAGCTACTCGTAACACCCCGTCATGGATCTCTGCCGGCCAGTCAGCTATCCGACCGCTTCTCAACCTTCAAGACAAGTTCGCCGAACGAATCAGCCATCCGAAACAACTTAGCATAGAAGCCCTCCTATCCGGACTAGAAAAATGCTGCGAAGGGCACTCGATTGCGGATGATCACATCTTCCATACGATACAATCTGTAGTGGATTTCTGTGGGGCAGGCCCGGTCGATGCTTCTCTATCAGATAGTAGTTCACAGAAGTTACAGGCGTTGAAGGACCAGCTCAAGCCTAGCTCGGACAGAGTTGCTCATATGCAGACTCCTGCTCAGATTTCTCCCCTCACAACGACTTGACGCAAATGACGCAGCACTAGCCCGAGTCGGGTCTTAAATCCTTGGACCTGACGGGACTCGCTGGATAGACCAAGCCAGTCCGGTCCGAGTGTGACGAGGAGACTACATCAGGGGAACCTGTTTGCTCAATTTTGAGCAAGCAGATTCATTTCGTCTCTTTCTTGCTCAATAAAAGAGCCACTGGCTCTTTTAGCTCTTTCCTGCGGAGTTATTTGCAATTTGATCGACCCATAGTGTATCCAGAATGTATGCATTCAACCATTTGGCTGTATATAGGCATACGGCACAGCCATGGGACCAACCGACCTTGATGTAAGAACTTTGAGCTGCTCAAACCGAGCGAATGTGTCACCCAGATGCACCACTCGATGCCTCCCCCGGGGGTACTTTTGAGTGAGAATTCTATTGGCGCAAAAATCAGAAAAAAATAACGGCCAGAAAATGATGTAGCATATATTTTGAAATACATGACATCAATCAATTTCCGTGTGGCTCTTTTGGGCTCAACTAAAGAGCAAGAGTCTCAATATGCTCAATAAAAGAGCAAGCAGTTTCATTTGCTCATTTCACTCTTTAAAGAGCAAAATGAGCATTACAGGTCCTCCTGATGTAGAGAGTCTAGCGACTCATCCGAAGCAAACGGCGATTCGGACGACCTTCTAATCTGGATTGGCGCGCCGGCCAAGCCAGATGGACGAGATCCACTGTGGTGCGATGGGGTGTCTGACGGGTCGCATCATCTAGGTCGCCAATCCTACATAGATCATATGGCCAGCCGGAGGGCTTGACGGGCGGGATTTTACAGACCCATTTTCTGGAGCGCGGTCTCACCATGCCATGGAGCTCAGACGCGGGGAGCAGGGAGATTCTTGGACAGATGCTGGGTCGTCTGCTACCAGATGGGTTCGCCTAGCGAGTACGGTAAGCTGTCTGCTTGCCCAATAGGTTTGCTGAACCAAGTTAACCGCTTGCTCTGATCCGCTTTCCTTCCTGCTCTACATCGCTCTTATGCACCGTACATCTATGCTGCTCGTGCTGGGACAATACCTGATTTCTGACAACAGCATCCTCTCCTGTCTTCTTCCTCCTGTTTCTCCTCGAGCATGTTTTGGAAGTCGACCTATGCATTCTGAACTGCTTTGACGGGGCCAAACCAACAGTGGAGCATCGCAACCTTGAGCTGATTTCTGAAACTGCGCCGTTCGTCAAACTCCGGTTGGCGCTCCCCGGCTACTCCTGCTTCTGGCGTTATCTCTCCTACCAGCCTCACTAGTCCTTCTAGGTAAATAAACTCTTTGCGGCCGCTTTAGGTTGTGGGCATACGAAATAGTCTTCACCTTCCAAATCTACCTCCCAGCGAGATCAATGAGCTGCCGTCGTCGGGTCTTTAGGCTTTTGCCGAACAGTCATACTTAGGCTGAACCATTTCCGTGGATCACACTGGCCCCGGATGAACTGGATGCCCTGCTCCTCGGCTCAAATGTATTATGAGAACTCTCGACTATTTGAAGAGCGGGCGATATCGAACACTTCTGTTGGGCGGCGGAGCCGCCGGATAGGGGTTGCTTACGTGTGTTTCCGGCTGTATATAGACCGTGTATATGCATCCGGTTCTCAGGGATTCCTCCCCCCGACCATGTTCTCTAGTTCATCGTAGTCGCGTGGTCGCGACGCTCTCGACCTCGCGCAACAACCTCTACCCGCATCTATTCTACTCAATCTTGCTGAGCGTTATTGGGGATGAATAGTTCCTGTGCCGGCTCGCTCTTGAGGATGCGGTTGTAGTTCGCGATCACGCTGGAGCCTATGTCAACCGAGATCGAATCCTAGCCACAAGGCCAAGCACCAACTTCCTTGCGCGTGCAACGGGGGTGTTCAATATCGAGTCAGTACAAAAGAACACCCGGTGTAGATGCAACGGTGTTGTTATCCAAGGTCTCTTGGCTTTGATACTCTCATTCCGCTTTGCTGAGCTCTTAAGTTCTGCAGCCACCTGATCATTTTGCCCTGTGATATCATCGACCTCGTCGTAGCCATGATCACCGGCAAGGTCCTACGGAAGATCTTTAAGATCCGCGCTGATCTTATACAGCATGCTATGTCTTTGCTCGCAACAACGACTTATACTTTGGCTGGACAAGTGTCTTCCAGTAAGACTATCCCGTTGACTGGCTCATGTTTCGCTACTGGCTGTAAACGTGAGCCTCTTGGATCTCGCCGGCATGGCGCTCGCGAACTACAACACCGGACGTCTAAAGCTGGATACAGGTACTTGAGACTGTTCTTACCTAGTGTGAGCTCAAGAACTTATCCGGCCGTCTGTATGCATATGAACCTATCCGCTTGCATAGGGATTTCAAACCTGGCCTCGACCTTTGATACTTAACTCAACAACCACAATACCCGTCAACTTCCTCCAGCTTTCCTTACTACATCGGAGAAGCGGCGATGGGACGAGACATGGATAGTAGCGCTTGGCATCGACTCGAATGTGAACCTCTAATACTCCTGTTGGCTCTCACCTGCCTCGCCCTTACCGCACTTCACTCGTCGTATAGCGGCCTAAAATATCCCGTTTCAGTGCTCTGTTCCTATTCCAATCGATTTTCGTGCCTTGTAGTCTGGTAAACATTTTCGTTATCTGTGGTACAAACTATTGTGCACCAAACCCTACCTTACTAAACTAAGCTACGTGTATAACCACATAATTAATACACTGTGAACTATTTGATTATCTGTTGATTGATTTAGAGATATCAAACCTGCTTGACCTCAGCCTCGTCATGAACGAATACCTGATTGTTATGCATGGCGGGTTCTGTTTGGTCACTGGCGCTTAAGGAATTGGGTATGAAAATGTTTCGGCGCTAAGCGTATCCCATCTGGAGCCGAGCAGCAAGCACAAAAGTCCCGCACCTGAACACGAGGGTAGCAACGAGGGTATAACCCAAGCGTATTTTGCAGTCGTGTCACTTCCGTGACATGTATTCCAGCGTGCTGATGATTCTGGGACTTGGGACGACGGTATGATTCCCTCGCACTAGGCAACTTGTAGAACAACCTGAACAAGCTGACTGACTCGGTTACACTGCATACTGGTCAAAGCCAAAGCACACAAAAACCCAGAAGCTACTCATCGTGCATACATGAGGGATCCGAGGATGGGTAGCGCCGGCACCAACACGTTCCAGAACGCACCTCCGCCACGAGGCAAGTAACCTATATACCCTCTGGCTCAACCTCACTCTGCTTGTGTCGTCGCCCATATAACACTGATTCACAGAACTTCCGATAGGTACATATGTCGTTTCTAAAGTCACAGGCGAAACCAAGTGTTGCGCCGGAGACAGTCGATGTGAGTTGCCGCGGTTTGTTCGACGTGAGGAGATTCGAGTGTCCACTTGCCATCACCTCTCATTAGGTACAAGACCCGCCCGACGAGCCGGGACATGAGATGACGGGGGATGCACGGGTGTGGAAGACGTATGTCAGGGAGGCGGACAAGTCAGACAAGGAGATGATAGAAGAACGAAGCAAGTGAGCATGCCTCTGCGTCCGGCATGTATATCGGCGTCGCTAACTCCCCAAGCGTCATGATTAGCTCACTGGACGTGTTACTAAGTACGTAGTTCTTGCTCATCAAATCACGCATCAAGTCATCTGTACTCACACTCGATCTGTTAGTTTTCGTGAGTACGAGCATGGCTAGAGTTAAAACTGTCCACCCATACGAAAGCACTACAGGCTGCGCTGTTCTCGGCTGTCTCCACTGCGTAAGCTTATGTGCTAGCTATTATGTTGATGGATCACAAGTTTAACCCATACAGGTTCTTGATCGAGAGTTTAGGCGATCTGAAGCCGGACCCTGCCGAGTCGTCTGCAAAAACGCTGCTCTTGATGTCTCAGACGCTAGCTGCGATCGCTAATGGACAAACTGTCACGCCACCCGCTCCTGGCACCCTGGGTGAGCCGCCTTTCTCGCCGTCCAAGACAGCGGTGGTGGTAAACCTGCTATGGCTGCTGTCGCTGAGTCTGAGCATCGCCGTGTCGCTGATCGCTATGCTTGCCAAAGACTGGTGCTACAAGTTCCTATCTAGTCGTGTTGGACCCGCATACGAGCAAGCGCGACGGCGGCAGCTAAAGTGGAACGGGATAGAAAGGTGGAAGATGAAGGAGGTGCTGACATACCTGCCAGGCATGATGCACACTGCTCTTTGTGAGTAATGAAAAAGCATCGAGAAGGTAAACTACTAAGTTTGAGCTAGTACTGTTTGCGGTGGGACTATGCTTCTACCTGTGGGATATCAACACCAGCATGGCGATACCAGTGATTGCAGTGACTGGCATAGCGACCCTTGTGTATGTGCTGGCCACGATCTTGCCTGCGATAGATCGGTTCTGCCCCTACAGTACACCTGTCATCCCCGTACTTGCAGATACAGCCACCTTGTTCGCTGCTGTAATCAGGAAACCCATGCTCGAAATCGCTAATGCGTCTGGAAAGCTTGGAGCCGTTGCTAAAAGACTGTACAACGCCATGGTGCATGTGCCCAAAATGGATCTTTCTGTTAAGTCTTTCCTGGAATTGCTCGCCTGGGAGCTAGTCCTTTGGTTCCTGATGGTTCTCAAAAAAATTCCTTCGGAATATGTGGCCATTTCAACTCTCATATTTTCAGCTCCAATAATCGTTCCTTTGATGCTGTTATTGAATATTCTCTTGCTAGTTGCCCGACTGCTGCAGGTGTGCTTCGCTATTCTGTTGCTAATGGTCGGTCAGATCTGCGTAATGCTTCCCTTGCAGCTTATCTCGCGGCTTATTTCGCTTGTCCGATCTATTGTCCTATCTATCACCATCCACTACGAGCTTAAAGATGCTAACAGCGGCAGTACGCAGGTTCCGATGGATCTTGTCACAAGTCAGATGCTTGCTTGGCTCATTGCAAACTGTGAGAACTCTCGTTCGGTAGACATAGCACTGCAGGCAATCTCTGGTGCTGATAACCACCTGCCCGGCGCGCCCCTAGCGGAATGTCGAGCTCTTAAGCTGGTACTCCTTCGACTAGAAGCCTGCATCAAGTTCGACGATACCTCCTCAGCCGCACTACGATATTACCGAGCCTCTGGTGTGCTTGTTTCTGGTGGCATAGTCCAAGCTACTGAGGATAGGTGGAGCAGCTATTTTCATCCTATCAATGATCATGAGAGAGTCAGCTATATTTTTTTACACTCAGATCACTACGATGGTTGCAGAACATATCGTAGCTACGCCGCGTAGTACGTAGCTCTCATCTTATACATGATGGAAACTTGTCATTTCAACCTTGACTTGGTCATCTAGTTTCACGGAGCGATTCGGCTCAAGGGCGGATCTTAATACGCGTGCTACCATCGCCATCGCCGCTATGCCATTCTTTCACTGGGATCGTGAAAATTATAGTTTGGGGTACATTTACCAGGGAAACATACTAGAAATCACCATTGCCGTACTCAAGCAGCATCTCCAGGCCGACTCTTCTGGGTTATCTACAATCGTACTTGGTGCGATCGTGCGATCTACGGTTCACTATCTTGTCGGGCTTCGGCCACGAGAGGAACGTCGCTCTGCCGCATCCAGCGTTCTCCTCATACTACTCTCGCACATATTCTTCATGTCTTACGGCGCCACGCCAGACATTGCGCGTGATGTTGCGATCACACTTGCGGCCGCGGAATTTGCGACTCATGCATATCATGGCGGTGAAGAGCCATCGGCCAGTGAAGATGCCCGCGAGAAGCGGGCTGTAAACGTCTACACGCACTACCGCGCGCAAGAATTCCTGGCGGCGGATATGGTGCTTGAGCTATTTATTTTTGGCTTCTTTGGGTTTTTACCTGAAATAGACTTCGACGATGATAGTATCCGGGCTACCGCAGCTCTGGGTGACTTCGGCCAACTGATCCAACATCGGTACCAATTTGATCTTTCTCAAAAGTCAAGTATATACACCCTACCCCAGGGATATTCGCTAGGTGATATAGTTGTCGACTCCTCGAGGGAGTCCTTGACTTCATTCATCAATGGCGCGTCATTTAATCGCGAAGCTGGTCTGGCGTACAGCGGCTTACTGCTTCTGACCCGTTTGTCTACTGAAGGAAACAGGAATTATGACACACAGGCCAACTTATGTATTTCTGCTCTGATAGCTCTTTGCAGTGCGGAATCAACAGAGGTCCAGGACTTGTGTCTACATTTTATCGATGCGCAGCCGATTCCTAAATGGCCGTTGAAGCTGCTGGAATCTGCCGAAAACCGTGATTCTCTCGAACAATTGTGTCGCGTGCTAATCGACCGCCGCACCCGCACTCCTGTTGCTTCTATTGCAGCTCTGCACTTTGAACTGTTAGTGGCTAGGGTCATCACACACTCAGTCTCCCATCGCGCGGAGATCTTTGATGGCCAGTCTGCTCTCCGACCACTTCTCGAGCTTCAAAATGACTTCGTCGGACGAATCAGCCAACCGAAACAACTTGACGTAGAAGCCCTCCTATCCGGACTAGGCGAATGCTGCAAGGGGGACTTGACCGCGGAAGAGCACATCCTCCACACGATGCAATCTATAGCTGATTTCTGCGAGCTGACAGAAGCTGGCAGGGATTATTATCTATGGTACAAGGAGCAGGAGCTGCAGAAGCTGAAGGACCAGCTCAAGCCTAGCTCGGATAGAGTGGCTCGTCAAGGTCAGGCGGAACCGGAAAGTATTCCTTTAGATGTCTTGCCCAGTTTGGAGCTGCCCAATTCGGGCGCCAACGTTTCGTTCTGATATGGTTTGGGGTGCCGAATAAACTGTTGTAGCGGCGCATACACGCATGCGAGGAGATTGGTTGATTGTAGTAGTCGACTTGTTGAATCTCGGCGGTGGTACATTGATGCGACTCACGTTTGCTAGCTCGTCCGTGTCTGAGTATGTTGTATGTTGATGCCTTGTTGTAAAGATTTCGAAAAGAACCGCTTGTATTTAGTATGGTGTCTGCTCGATGCAGCGCTTGGTTTCGGTATGTATTGTTTTGTTGTCTACAAGACAGTTGAGGCGGTATATTCTGGGCCAACGACATTGCATTAACCTTCAGGAAGAGACAAATTCTCACCAAATAAAGTATTCAAGCCCTCTGCATGCCTCTAGTTTGTACGTGGGCGCCGAGGGGACGCAGCCTGCGGAGGAAGCCCCGGCGCGACTCGGCCGCCGCGAAGAAGGGCGCAGGTCACATCACGTGTTCCCCAGCCTCCTTCAGAGGCCCACCACCGAGGTTCGCGCATCGCGACCTCGTGTGTTTTCATATTTTGTTTTCCCACCGCCCTCCCTTGTCGACTCTGGCTTGTCGCCCGCTGAGAAATGCCTAGGCTTCAGGCATGTGAATCACGAACCACAGGCATTTAGCTATAAAGTGGCGAATTTCAAGCGCCAGAGCTTCAGTAGTGGCGAAGTTCGCGTATGACGTGCGTGGGTTTGGTATATACATATATCCCACCGCCCTCCCTGGCCGTGCTACACGCACGCACACTCGTTGTGGTTTAGTGCCACACCCAGCCCTCGCGGTCTGGGCGGCCCGGCCAAACACCCAATGCCGCCTCCGGCGGCTTGGGATATCCCACAACACCGCGAAAGCTAGACCGCGGCGAGTGTATAGTGCGCATATAGCACACGGACAAGGGACAAGCGCCCTGGCCCAAAGGCTGAGTCGCATCTGTGGCACGGTTAGGTTAGAACGAAGAGCGATGTAAGTTCGGGTACGTATTGAAATCACTTAAGCATTAGGGTGATTCAAGACGGACAAATTCCGAATCTCATTCGAGCCAAATTCCGGGTTTTCATGGGACTTTTGGGAATTTGAGCCCGAGTGGGGCCGGAATCTGAGCCATCTTGAATCACCCTATTGACTACTGTACTCGTCATTATTGAACCAACATGTAGTGTCACATGTGGCCGTGGGTGTGGGTCAAACCCGAGTTTGTAGCGTCACAGACCGACGCGCGTGGTTAGAGTCTGAGCAACCGGTCACGCGTGTTAAATGTACACGTAGATATCAAATTATCTGTGTATTCTACTATATAAAATGTACTGTATGCACTACTACTCCTGGTCTCCTGTATAATCAAGTCCGCTCTCGCGCTCAACATTCTCCGGCAACCGACCCCGAATATCACACAAAATCGATGGGTCAATCACGCACTGAAGAACGACGTAAAACTGTGAGTAAATTGTACAGCAAAGACCAGCTCCACTTTTTTTTTGGGATGCGTGTCCGCTCGGTTTATGTTGGTAACTTGCCTCTTTGTCACGCCATACACGGTGCGATGTGGTTAAGAAAATACCCAATTTTTGTCACACGGCGCGAGCGCCGTGTTGGTACAATATTGACGAGTACAGTACACACTGGGTTAAAGTGCAGGCGGGACGAGAGCTGACATCATACTGGCTATCATCTCGCTTAAATTCTCTTTGCAGGGGAGTTAGATAGAGAGAAAAATGGATCGAAGCGATTAGCGCGCAACTCTGTCAGGTCAAACAGTCCTGTGTCCAGATTTGGGCTTTGTCCCATTTGGCTCAGCGCTTGTGCCGATCAGTCGGAACCGGACAATTGGCACAGAAGTAATCCTCAAACTCAACCAGCACGACCACAGCGGCAACGATGGCACAAGCCAACCACTGGGGCAACGGTAGTAGCGCGTAGATCTCGCACTCATGGGGCTAGGACCCGGCGGAAAGTGCGGGTGATAGCTCGCTGATTGCCCCATGGCTGGATGATGGACAGGAAAGTGGACCATCGAGACAAGCTACGCTGGAGCCGGTAAGTCAATCTAGCTTATTTGTATAATTCTTGTCGTTGTTGCATGGATATGATTTGCGCATTGTACAGCCCTCGCCTCCTGCCACGAAGCGCAGCTTTCTGAGCTCGAAAACGTCGCTACATAGCGCTTCGCTACGGACAATGCAGCACCAGCCGAGTATTGGGTCTATATCGCTCTTCAAGTCTGCTCGGCCGACCGAGCCTGTTATGTTGGAGTTCGGTACCCTAGCCCCTCCTGCACCTATGGGGCACGGTGAAGTGAGTCCCAGCACCTCGAAGAAGCCAAAGGGGATCCTGCTAGGTCTGCTGAAGCGGAAACAAGCCGGGTCAACGTGCGACCTGGGTCGGCGGGCGGAGACGAAGGTAGGTCGCTGCTATTTTTCTCTTGTGCAAATGACTCATGGGATATTGGAATCGTACTCTACGTATTCACAGTCGACTCTGACTCTCGCGGGTCCATCCAACTCGACACCATATATCTTGCCACCCTCACCTCCTGCGAGCACCAACGTCCCGAAGAAGAAAGCCAAAACGTCGCGGGCACAAGCCCAGCCTCAGCCAGTCACGGAGTTCACGCTGGACACAAACCTGGACGAGATGGACGGGATTATCGCGCGACCTGGACCCCCTGCAGTATCCTCCATGGCATGACAACGCGTCGGACGGGTCGCACATGAGCAATATCGTCGGCCCGACGGGATTGACAGGTGTGCAAAGCCCGACTGCTGCGTTCTTTACGGATCCATTTTCCGCGAGCGTGTTTCCAGCAAGTCCGAGGAGTACGGGTACGGGAAGCATGATTGTAGCTAGACAGATTGCGGAGCCGCCGTTGCAGGCGAACGGGCATCGACCTGGGTCGCCAACAGCTGGGGTCAGTCCATCTAGCGGAATCGGTGTGTGATTTGGTTGATTGCGTTGTTGGTGGTGACTAACTGACGCTCGTCCCCTCGTTTGTTTTTCTTTTTTCGTTTGCACTGCACACGGACTGCTACTCGGTCTATATCACATCTGTGATATCACAACACCTTTGTCCATGTCCTCTTTTCATGACGTGAACAGTTCGAAACATCCCTTCTCCAACACTCCCTCGCTCGGATTGGGCAGCGCCCGAGTCATGGGCGGTGGACGGAACTGGACCGAAAGAAGAGGACTACAGCTCGGAGTCTGACGACGGACTCGCACCATCAACATATACTATGGCAGGCACTTCACTTCCTGGGCGGTCGGACAGTCTAGCTGGAAGCATCAGCACGACTCGGCCTTGGAAACCGCCTGGGAGCGCTGGGTCAGGGGCAAACCGAGATGGAGCGGCTAACGGTGGCGCGTTTGGACGTATGGGAGCTGATATGATGAGTGGCGGAGCGTCAACCCGTGGGGATAGGAGACTGAACAGTGCGGGAAGCATGCGCTCGTATGCGCCTACGCTAGCGAATGGGATAGGAGCTATGATGTGTCCGAGGGGGAGCGGGGTGACGGCGAGCAATGGTCCGAGTGTGAGTCTATCTTGTGTCTTTTTTGGGTAAAAAGATGTCTCATTTGGATTGGTTGGCAGTTCAATATGGCATTGGACCATCTGGTGATTGTCGACAAGCGCAGTCTCCTTGAGCGGCCGTGCCGTAGCCTAATCGAATGTAACACAGCTATTGTCTCTATTGCAGCTCTGTACTCTGAGCTGCTAGTAGCTAGGATAATCACATACATAGCTTGTGATTCTGACTTAAACCTGTCTCGCAGCCAGTCGGTCCTCCGACCGCTTCTCACCCTCCGAGACAACTCTACTGCGCTTATCCCTCTCAGTAAACCCGTCAAGAGACCGGTTTGGAGCATCTTTCTAGACACTGCAATGAGAAGCCTCCCGCGGAAGCTCACACCACATACGGCGCAGTCTCTAGTCGATTTTTGCGAGGCTGGCACGAGCGGAACAACTGGAGGATTTTGGAGCAGCCTGCAGACACTGAAGGAAAACGTCAAGCCTAGCTCAGATAAGGTGGTTCGTGAAAGTATCTTAGCCCCAGAAAGCCACCGTAATGTCACACCTTGGGTGCTGATGGCATAAGCGTAAATAAGTAATAGAGAGTTTGCGATCGCTGCACTAAACCTTAATTTCGCCTGCGAACCGGTGACTAAATCCTAAAAATGTTTTCAGCCCAATTGTGTTATATCACGAATCCAAACATTCCAGTAGCTCCATAAGATACTGTTTCTAGCCTTATGAGATGCTCCTACTACATTGTGGTGCTCAGCAGCAATGTTTCAGTCCCGCCCGGGGGATCCCCCGATAATGTACAGCTTTAAAATGTGTGTCTTGCGCAAAAAATCACTATAACCGGAGATCAAGAGCATTAAAAATTATATAGACCCCATACTAACTCACAGGGAGAGGCATTGGTGAAATTTTTGTGCGCGGTCGTTTTAGGATTTAGTCGTGAGATCGCATGCCAAATTTAGCGCCCAGCGCTCGTTTAGTCGCGCTTCGCAAACTCTCTAATCCGATGGGAGATGCCCCGGGGTGGGGAATAAATGACCGCGGCAGCGCATATATGCACAAAAGACTAGGACTGTCTGATTGAGTGAGTCGTGTTGAGATGCTGAAGTCGGGACATGAATGCTACCTCTGTATTTGGTATATTTGTTCCCAAATGAATCACATCTGTCACGTTCAGAGGTTGTAGACTGACTGGGTTGGGTATTGTGACTGGTTGATCGACTCTGCGAAGCAAAACTACGGAAAATTGGTCCGAATCGGACTTCGCATTAGAGTATAAATCCTACTATTAACCACTTGAGCTCATACCGAAAACTGGTATGATGTGTCTGTCAGTCGAGTGTCTGAACGATTCGTCCCACAAAGGGACTATGTAAGAATCAAATTTGGTACATTTATTTGTCCCCCTTTTGGAACGATTTGTCTAGGCCTCCGTTTCATGCGGATCCTCCGTATGTCTGATGCGTATAGAGCGATGTAGCGCTTGGGCTCACCGCATCGCTTTTGTTGATCCACACCAAATATCTTCAGTGCTTGTCGGGGCGCCTAGGTCTCGTTCCAAAGTTCAAAATTTGGACAAATCAAAAGCATCTGCAAACTCCAAGGTGGGTTTTGTAGGCTCCCAGAGCCTACGAAACCTACAGAACCTATTGCCTTGTCGATGGCAAAACCCGGTTCTGTAGATTCTGTCATTAGCTCAGGGCACGGTGAGATGACACATCAAAGTGTATCATACACATACCATATATGGTATATCCGTGCCTGAATACAGCTCCATTGCTCATCCGCGAGCACTGCCACTTGGTCTTTCAGCCGTTGACCGACAAAGTCCCCCCCAGTTTCCACTCACTTCGGTGCACCCAATCAGCACCCCACCACTCACCCATGCTTATTTTATAGCATTTAGACGCTATTGTGCCCACGGGGGCCAGAACTACTGGTTGGATAAGAAAATAGATTTTGTTCGCAAACGATTTGTAGCATGCACGTGATCATGTCAGCACACTAACCCTAGATGATCGACAAAGCCTACAGAACCGGGTTCTGTCGACAAGGCAATAGGTTCTGTAGGTTTCGCAGGCTCTGAGAGCCTACAAAACCCAACTTGGAGTTTGCAGATGAATCCATTCTCTTGCTCGCAGTTCTAAGAATTAAACGCTCTTCGCGTCGTTTTCTTAACTATCGTTCTAGCTTCGGTTTCACTCGAACCGTACTATAGTAAGGTCGGGCGCAACGTGAGGCGTGTCTGCCGGTGGCTTAATAACTTTTATTGCTGGCTGAAATTCGCGTAATGTGCGGTGTTCTTCGGCCTCCTAGCAACCATAGCGTCACAGTTCATCTCGTTCTTGTTCTGGAAGGTAATCAAATGGAAACACAGTACAGCACGCCCGAGAAATTGAGACGTAAAGCTTTCTTGCTGAAGTATCCAGACTTGGACTCTGTCTTATTTGACATGGCCGGCACACGGCGCTTGGAGTGAGCGGCCGGAACCGGCAGGTGGCGCGGAATCAACCTCTAAAACCTAACCAGCGCCACAAGGTCAATGACCCCGGTATTGATAACGGCCTCGACACAAGCTCACCGCTGCCCCAGCGGCAACTGCACACATATTTCGCGCCCACGGGAACGAATCTAATGGAACTCGAGGGAGATGGGTTGCTGATCGGACCATGACGATTGAAGGTGGATATAACCAGGTGTACATATTTAAACTCGAGTTTTTTCTTCGTCACGCCTTTGTGATACACCGGTTTATATGGAACCAGGTAGAACTTCACACGTGCCAGCTGCCTCAACGTGCTTGATTGCAGGTGCTTGACGGATGTGTAGGGTTCAGTGGGCCTACAGGCTGGCGGAACCCATCACGTTTGGATCACGTTGGACTCACGGTATGGATGCACTGACTTTGGCGCCATAAATTTCCCTCATCCGAGTTTGCGAGGCTTCAGCGCTTATGTTGATCGGTCGGAACTAGCCGATTGGTACGCCGGAGGTAATTTCCTGAACTCGGCTACGTCTGGCGATCTCAATTACGCAGCTCGCAACGGCGGGCAAGACATGTAGTAGCATCCAGTCAATAATGTTGAAGGCATGGTCGCTTTGTGGTCTGTTAACGGCATGCTGAGTATAAATAACGTGGTTCACTTCAGAGGTGTGAGTGGAATGATCATCTTCACAGACCTTGTGGTCGTGGTGTTGCTAAATCTTGTCATGCGACCTTGCTTCCCGCCACATCATGCAGCCTTCTGCTCAGAATCCTCTCCTCACAACGACTTGACGGAAATGACGCAGCACGAGCCCGGTGTCGAGTCTGCTTCTCACGAGCGACCCCTGTGTCGGGTTTTAGATGCTCGGACCCGACGGGACTCGTTGGGTAGACCAAGCCAGTCCGGTCCGAGTGCGACGAGGAGATTAGAGAGTCTAGCGAGTCATCCGAAGCAAACGGCGATTCGGACGACCTTCTAATCTGGATTGGCGCGCCGGCCAAGCCAGATGGACGAGATCCACTGTGGTGCGATGGGGTGTCTGACGGGTCGCACCAATTAGGTCGCCAATCCGGCATCGACGGCGAGTTGGAGAGCCTGACGGATGAGATTTTACAGACCCATTTTCTGGAGCGCGGTCTCAACAATGCCATGGAGCTCGGAGGCGGGGAGCGGGGGGATTCTCGGACAGATGCCGAGTCGTCTGCTACCAGCTGGGTTCGTCTGGCGAGTACGGTAAATTGTTTGCTTCTCCAATAGGTTTGCTGAACCAAGTTAACCGCTTTGCTCTAATCCGCTTTCCTTCCTGATCAACATCATTTTTATGCACCGTACATCTATGCTGCTCGTGCTGGGACGATACCTAGTTTCTGGCAACAACCCTCTCACCTGTCTTCTTCCCCCTCTTTCTCCTCTCGCATGTTTTGGAAGTCGACCTAGGCATTCTGAATAGCTTTGAAAGGGCCAAACCAATAATGGAGCATCGCGACCTTGAGCTATTTTCCGTTTGCTAAACTCCGGTCGGCGCTCCCCGGCTACTCCTACTTCTGGCGGTATCTCTCCTACGAGTCTTACTAGCCCTTCTGGGTAAATAAACTCTTTGCGGCTGCTGCAGGTTGTGGGCATGCGAAACAGTCTTCGCCTTCCAAATCTACCGCCCAGCGAGATCAATGAGCTGCCGTCGTCGGTCTTTAGGCTTTCGCCAAACAGTCATACATAGGTCGGGCTATTTCAGTGGATCACATCAGCCCCGGATGAACTGGATGCCCTGCTCCTTGGCTCAAATGTGTTATGGGAGCTCTCGGTTGACCATATGAAGAGCATGCGACATCGAACACATCTACTCGCATCTATTCTGCTCGATCTTGTTGAGCGTTATTGGAGATG
>WSTJ01000364.1:0-27422 GCA_019623705.1 Ceratobasidium sp. 428 | reverse complement strand
TTTATGCTAGCGCGGCACAAAATATCCTATATTTACACAAGTGACGATCAAATAGCCGCTCTAGTAGCGGATATACTACCACTTGTAGCTGCTTATCAGGTACGCGCATATATCCACTAGTATTACTTATGATCCCCTCACACATGGATCCGGCGCGTACAGATCGTAGACGGCCTAGCCGCCGTTACGGCTGGCATGCTCCGCGCATGCGGCAAACTCGGTACCGGCGCGGTCTCAAACTTCATTGGGTTCTACGTCATTGGTGCGTCCCCTTCACCTTGCGGACAACACACTGGCTATATACTAATATTTTCCGTTCTAATAGGCATACCGTTGGGATTCTACCTCACTTTCTGGCAAGGTTGTGGCCTCAAAGGTCTCTGGATCGGACTTGCGGCCGCGTTGGTATTTGTAGCGGCTGTGCTTGGGACAGTAGTACTTTGGCTGGATTGGGAGGTTCAAGTGAAGCAAGCAAAAGAACGAGTTGGGGACAAAGCAACTCTAGGCGACGAGTCGGCACAAGTATAAGTATTAGTTTTGAAATTGTGAAAAATAATATATATATATGTATATGTATATGCGCACCATTATGCGGTATCCTGTACCCGCCATTCAAGGCACAAATAACACAATTTGGTCACGAAATCAGATGATAGTGAAATGCGGTGTAGGCGTATGTTTTGCGGTTTAGTGTGAGATCTAGATAAGGCCTGATTGCTGTAAGGGCAAAGTTAAGCCTTAAAACCTAGACATTAATAAGGATATGCGAAATGGAGATGCTAGTTGACCTTAGAAGAGAATCTAAGCGGGAACTCAAAAGATTCTGAGGGAGTATTATAACAGATGCATTGAACTAGCAACGCATCAAAACCAAGAAAACTAGAAATACAAACGGAAACAGACGAGGCAAAGTAAGGCGGAAAAGAGCATGCAGAATACAGACAAAAGAATAACCAGAAAAGCAAGAAGAGAAACAGGGTACGAACGAGACAAGAGGAGATAAATTAAAGACAAAGGAGACAAGTCAAGATAAACGAGGCACAGAAATAGAACGGGAGAGAACGGAGAACCAATCAGAAATCAAGACCAGGTGCGCAGCCCACTTCACATTCGGGAAGGAAGACTTGGGTAGGATAAGGCGGCAATCTGTCTATTGCATATATGACGGGTGGGTGATAAATTAGCTGGCTGGGTTTCGGGGCTTTAGGACGGCTGAGCCAATAAGGGAGAGGAAAGGGGATAGCCAGGGAGAAGATGAGCTATAAGGATGCATGCGGCGACGACGAGTGTTTGAGTGAGCGGCTGACGACCCGGTTGAGACTTACCACCGATCAGACCTCCACTCGCCATCTCTTCCGTTCACCAGCACCGCACTTCCTGCGACAACGCCGCCAGCCCCCCCGCTGCTGGGACCAGCAGTCAGCGGGTGGTCCTGGGACTGGCGACGTACGAAGCAGGCGCGTACACCGGATCACAGCCGAGACGGGTCGTGGGTGAGTCATCACGGCGGTTCTATGCTCGGTATGGGTATGGCGTCGTCAAATGGGTATGGATGTCGCGTCGATGTCGTTCGCTCGGTAGTCCTCTCCCCCTCTCTACACCGCCCTCACTCCCCCGCCCTTCCCAGCTCTAGCCCTGACACCATCGGCTTACGCCCACAGCCACTTCCCGCCCTCTGTCCGGCGCCACTGACGACGCGCCTTGTTCTTCTTCCTCGTGACTAGCGTCCATCCACCTCCGTCATCCCCGGCATACCGGTCGACCACAGGAGACTGGTTGGCCGACGTCGAAGGAGTAGCGGGAAGGCCGCCGCATGTGGTGGTGGTAGACGACGTCGAGATGGAGGTGGGCGTCGAGACCGGCTGGCTGACCGGCTTGGAGGTGGAGTGGCTGTCGTTGCCTGGGGTCACAGTAACTTCTGGACCTGCAAGACGACTACCTCCCTTTTTCGCTTTCCTCTTCGAACGCCGCCTCTGGACTGCGCTGACCGGCTCGGTGCCTTCGTTTTGGGTGGCGTCGAGCGGCGTCGTGGGGACGTCCGGCTCGGCGCTAGCAGAGTACATAGCGCGTCCCGAGGCAGTGAGGTTCCAGAGCATGCCTGATCGCAAGTATCAGAATGGATAGTCAAAACAACGTCTAGTCGACCTACCGCATATATTCGCCAGCGTGTCCTTGACGGTCCTAAGCAGCCTCAGTACGGCGTGAAGAGGACGAACTGAGCGGCGAATGAGAGCGAAGCATGGGGCTGGATGGAGTCGATGGCCGTCAGTTCTGATTGTCTGGGGCAATCGCTCAAGTCGCTTACCACAGACCCAGGTGCGGACGAGCCCACCAAGCCAAGCGACGAGGCGGCAAGCAAGCCGCAGACACCAGTAGGCTAGTGATGGTCAAGTCAGCGAAGGCTCTTAAGCATGCATACGGATGACTTACAGAGATATCCGAAGCACAGGATCATCGGGAGTCCGACGAACAGGCATGGACGGACATAGATGATGATGTACGAAGGCTCGTCAGGGACCGGAAATCCGACCGCGCAGCCCAGCAAGTCGGCGAGCGACTCGTGAGCGACCGGCGGCTCGATGCTGATCGTATGGGATAGCTGGGGGCGGAATAGGGCTAGCGAACTGGGATGAGGAGCGACGACGAGATCGGAGGTTCGATCACCTAGCTGGCCCGTACCTGGCTCTACATCGGATTGTGCGTGCATGAAATGGAGGATCAGCAAGGTGGGACTCGATCTGAGCGGACGAGAGGCAAGAGAGCCGGCGTGGGGCGAAAACGGGACGGGACTCCGGAGCCGGCCGTAGGACTCGTTGCGCCATGATCGATGTTGGTCCCACTGTAGAGCAGGCACCTGCTCACTCAGCAAGGTGAGCCTTGAACGAGAGGGGGCGAGTATCCGGGCGTAGCCAGTAGTCTGGCTTCGAGCAATCCGGAAGGTACGAGAGACGAAACGGCCGACGACCGTTACCGCCTTCGAAGCGGACTCGACAAGGTTGGCTCGGACGGTGGAGTCCCACCGAGCCACAACAGCGGGTGCAACGTATAGGACAAGTTCCGAGGTAGCGATCGGCCGAGGCGGCTGGATGTATGCGCCGACGGGGAGCTGCAAACCGGATCGACCGAGGGCGACATAACTGGAAACAGGTCAGAGCGTTCGATACTAAACGACAAGTCGAGTACCTACGTGACGAAGTGGGTAGCGCGAGCGGTCAAATCGGCAGCGGCAAGACCAGCGAGGGCGGGGAGGTGGTGGGCGGGCTCGAGAGCGGTAAGGAGAAAGCACCTGAGCGCTGTGAGCGCCAGTACGACGGGATGAAGGAACAACATGGCGGACGTTCTTTGGGGAGGAAACACACCTGGGGGCAGGAATTTATAGGACATTTTTGACTTGATCCCCGCAAGTAAGCTCTGGCTCCGTTTGTTTTTCACCCTGAGGAAAAGATAGGAGAACTGGAGGTTCGTCACGTGAGGACTCGAAGGGGTGTCACGTGACTCATTCGACAAATGTCTGTAAGTCTTGTTTCGAGCTTGAAGGGCTGTACAAAAGCCAGGCACATACTTGAGCTCCTCTAAATGCTTCTGTACAGCAGTACGCGACACAATGCACAAGTGGAAATAGCTGCTGCAACGGACCATCGTATCACGTGAGCAACGACGACTCGAAAAACACCCCTATCGTACAGAGTCCAGACTCCACCTAAGCACCTGACCTTACGCTCATTACCGGTGCCCGAGAGCTGCGTCATTCCCCTGTGTGTGAGCCATAGTTGAGCCCAGACCCGCTACATAAAACGAGAGCGTTTCAGCTCGCCTCATCTGTTCTCAATGTCTATTATCTAGGCGCTGTATGCTCGGCCTTGTCCGTTATTGTAGAGTGCAACAGCCCATTTTGCACAGTTGGCGGGCTGAATGAGTCACATTAGCTCTTGTTCAGGAGCACTTTGCGCCTATTCATGGCTTAGAGCTCGGTCCTCATCCAATTAATCTTAAATCAAAAGAATGATTTAAGCCGGTTCTCTCGATCATATAGTTTCTTATCGCACTTTCCCTCTGTGTCTTTTGCTTAGTGCAAGTCGTCCTGTGCTGTATATTTATTCCTTTGCGATCGAATCCTCGCTGACCAGCCAAGCTGTGATCACACTAGGCTTAGGCGAACTTCGGCGCGTGTCAAACTCAAAACGAACCGTCAGAAAGCGCCAAATGAAGTGCAAGTTTCAATACTTGCTTGGAAGAAAGAGATTGTTTAGTACGTGGACTAGTTGCCAAGAATATACACGAATTTAGAATATGGGGATTGCGTCTAAAATATTACTGAGGGTCCGGTGGGACAGGAAAAATATGGTCAAAAAGAGGTGCCCCAGAGGGGATCGAACCCATCCAAGTGATCAGACCAGTATACTTTGGGGGCATTGACTGGGATCATGTCATATGACTTCAAGGAGTTCGTTGTCCGCTTAACCATTGTGACTTGTCTGGAGTTGTCTATCAACATCCTATATCCACATCCCCTACTTACAAAAAGATCCACCGCATGTTGTTATATACAAGCAAATCCATGAATCAAGTTCTTAGATGCCATATACGCACTAGTGGCTTCTAATAAAGTAGCATTGCCAAGTACTATCCACAAGAGTCGCCGTCGGTAGCTGCTTCCGTTAGTCGCTGGCCCAGGGGGAGCTCGAGCTGAAACGTGAGTCACTCCCCTCCTATGAACAGCACAGTCGAGCCAAGTGTAGATACTGGTTGTTTGAGCTGCCCGGACTCTACTTATAGACGTTACGATTCTCTGGCGGCGCCGCTCCTTTGCTACTCTACAATCGTGGCATATTCTGGGGATTAGGGGTAAACTACTAAACCGCAGTAGCAAAGAGGGGGATGCACTCAACTGTAGCACTCAGAAGCGCTTCTAATCGAGCGCAGAATGGATAATTGGTCTGTTCTTTGGACTTTCTTTTTGGATTTCGGCTTTTGGGTACCGGGCCCCTATATTCTCTACTCGTGTTTTTTAACAGCCGTAGACAAATAAAAGTGATTTGTTGTAAACAGATATGGCAGGCTTTGTGAGAAGCAAGTTATATACCACAACGATCACTAGTTCAGTCACTAGTATGGAGACGAACTTGTTCAAATCAAATTCCATAATGCGATTGCGTTCGTTTTCCGAGCTCCGAGCTAATCCCATCCAACGTATTACTTCATGGTGTACGGCCAAAGCTGCAGATCTAAAAAGATTCTACCCCTTTTGAACAGGTTTCACTTACGGCCTCAAGAGGAACCTCTAGTATATTTGCGGAGCACCACACATCGTGAATGTCTCTGCTGCCTCGACTAGACTATATCTCAAGGTTGTAGTTCTCAAAGGTCTCATCCTATCAAAATTTCTCAGTTCCCCAGTTTCCGTTAATATCTACCTGAAGTTGTAGTTCTCCTATGGGGAACCAGCAATGTCCCAGATTGAAAATATGCTGAGTTTATCTCACATATATCTACAAAGCTGGCCTTATACGACTATCTCCATGATATGTTGCTGAAAATTTAGGAGCCTTATTATTCGAAATGCGTCGTATCTACAAATTTTTTACAACAAGTCGGCTTTCTACTCCTATCCACGGGTGTTCAGCGTTTTGAGACTCCAACTCTAAAGAGGCCTAATAACCCACCAATACCCTTCGGACCTCTGTCAGCGCTGAAACAAGAAAACAAAAAGCTCGTACAATTAATTAGAGTCCACATTTGTTTCTGATCAAATGTAGTGGTCAAACATTGTGCGACAAGCTAATCCCTGAGTCGAGTCATTTTCCGAAATATAGCATGAGAGGTTTGGGTGTACCCTTAGTAGCAGTCTCCGTATCTCGCGTAAGCCTAGGTTACCCCTCCGAGGTACTCTACATTGCTCGAGACCAAGCTTGCGGATGCGGTACTTTGCAACTAGCAGTTTCAGCCCTTCGAAAGTAACCTCAGAATACAACAAGATTAGACAAGGAGGATAGGAAAGTGGTAGCACATAAGGGAGTTGTGCTTCTATCTTGCTAATCGATTTGTGGTCCACAAGAACCCCAGCCAAGATCAGGCTGCACAGACGGGAGGGTGGATGCAGGAGAGATGGCCAGTGTGAGAACGAGCTGCTGGGACTCTAGCAGTATAACGTGTTTACTCCAGAGCGGACGAGGAATGCGACTAGCTCATCCCGTATTTGATCGTCAGCTGCAATCCCAAGGCTGATCTCGATGAGAGAAGTAGTCGTGCTTATTAAAGGCAACAACAACCGTAGGCAGTTGGGAAGCATATGGATTAGATTCAAAACGCTCAAATTCTCCATCCGTATAGGAGCCAGCTGTCTCCAACCTTCTGTCTGATATATAGTTAGGTATTCTAGCCTGAGTGTTGCTAGTGCTGGGCTTGCAGAGAGAATTTCGACAAGCTGTAGAATAGATATAGAAACACTACCAGGGGTGAATGCAAGTCGTAAATCGACAAGATCATGGTATGCAACGCTATTCCACCCAAAGCTAACGTTTTGCAGCTGAAGTGTCGTAAGAGCGGCCATAGTCCGCTTGGCCCGCTCAGAGCGGGCAATAGTGGTCCCTTCGTCATTCTGCCGGACGGTGAAGTATGGCTGATATATGACCAGAGATTCGAGTATATTTTTGTTGTTACTATGCCCAAGCCATAGGTTCAATATAGAGCGGATGAACGTCTGGTTGAAGCTATAAGACTCAACATGGACGGTGCGGACGCGATGTGCATGAGGTGCGAGTAGGCCCGAAGCCTCTCTTTCTAGCCTAGGCAGGGAGGTAGGTGGCTCATATACATGGGCGTGTATCGGAACGTCTCGTGTGCGTTTGAGCAGCAGTTTGGTCAAATATGTTGGGGTGCCCGGACCGACGTCTATATGAGTCCATAATGTCGTGGTATTCAAAGCAATCTCCCGCCAGTAAGTGCATACAACAGCGAGATCGTGGAATTCTATCCCTTCAGTACTAGTACATGCACAGTAGGACCTCGACAGAGTGAACACATAGGAGAGAATTTCTGGGGGAAGCGTGTTGATAGGCGCATAAAACATAAATATTAAATTTTTAGAGCTGTTGCTAACAGTGGTGTTTGTTGTCAAACAAGAGCCGTTGGCCAAGCGTTCCAGATGAGCATAGAGCACAAGATTAATATCTATGAGTGTTTATCGTACCAGGGTATACTCGATAAGCTACTGTAACGCACACTCGCAGAGGTAGGAAGAACGTGGAAGCACGGATTTCAAAGCCACAGACCATGTGGGTGATCACGTGTGATTTCGCACGAAATGTTGGGCCTGTACATGATCTCGTTCGCCACACACCAAGCGGACCCGTTGCGAATACCAGGGGGGATGTCTCTCTAGTTTGAGGCTAACCTGATGGTTGAATCTTTGATAATCTTGGACTCGACTCCGGAACCCTTTGAGAGACAGCATAAGCAGTACAGCCATGCTAGTACTGTACGTGGTTTGGAATAAGATTCAAGATACATTCAAAAATTTGATCTAATTAATTATTGATACATCTACGTTATCTTCACTAGTGCCTATTCATCGCTTGGTTATACAGAGGTTTTACGCGGAAGCATCGTTCCGAGGCCGGACAAGTAGCTTACAGCCCAACATAAATCAGCGCCAGCCATTTATGTTGCAGTGAGCTTTGCCATACGCCTTGCTTCTTCCATTGGCTCCAGAAACCCCCTTAGCCAGCCCTCTCTCCTTTTTGTCTCCTGAGCAGATGAGAGCCGGTTGAGTGCTTTGCGATTTATTTTCTGGCCTTCTACGAGCTGTACCCACATGCTCTCTAGCGCTAGCTCTAGTACGCGACGCGGGACTGCCTGTATGTCTCGAACCAAGACGTAGAAAGACCCACGGCTGCCATATATGCTCTTCGGCTTGAGCGCAACTAGAGTAGTGCCCGACAAGTTGTCAAGCGCGAGCACAATTCGATGCATGAGTCCGTCGAGAGTCTTGCCCACGAACGATAGACTGAGCTTGATTAGAATCGTTCCACCTAGCTTTACGGCTCGAACTGCGGCCAGTAGTTGAGATATTAATAGTAGCTCTCTTGCGAATCGTTGCGCCTCCATGGCCCTCGTCAACTCAGGCGGAATGTGCCCGTCTGCAAGCACGAGGTCGAATGATTCAGCAGGGATAGGAAAGTTCTGGCGCCCACTTAGGTGTCCGGATCCGGCGTGCTCTAGTGCGTGGTTGAAACGGGTTATGTCACCCCAGTGGACTTGAAAGCGTGAACGAAGCTCAAGCGGGATCGCTAGCGAATGACCGCCTTGCTCAACCGGTAGAGATACCCCCTGTCCATGTGCTAGTGGTAATTTACTTAGCACATAGGTTGAGAATCCTCCCGGACAGCATCTAGTATCCACAATGTTAACAAGCGAACCCATATACAACCAACTGCTCCCGCGCTCACCCCAAGTCCAGAAAGCGCCGGCCTCTCACAAACTCGACTTGTTGATCCATTTCTTGCAAAGCGAATCGCATTCGAAGCAGATACGACTCCTCGTCCGACTCACCGACACTCGAAGTAGCCAGTGATAACGGGGGCGGGGGTAAATCATCTGAATAGTATCGTCCTTGGCCGCGCGAGTTGAAGTAGCTGTCTGCCGGAGCACCCATGGCTATCCTACAGCCTAGGCACCGAAGGTCTGGCGCAGCAGTATGGTATTGACATGAGTTCGCGGCGGTGGGCGGAAGCACAGAAGTGGTTGCAGACATGGTTGAGTTAGAGAGAGCGCCTCGCGCAACCAGGGTATTAATGGGATATACCACGAGGCTAGCCACCGCCACCATGTACATTGGTTTGCACCGGAACGCATGTCTAATTCCTTTTTTGGGACCTGGTATAGGAGTGACAACGAGAGCTTAGCTTAAGTTTGTTGCCACTGGCTCAATTTGGATAGCTGTGCTAACCTGTGCTTACCATGAAGTTGCTGGAACGGGAATAGTCAGACGCATCCAGGATCCACCCGGTGCTAATGGCACCCAACAACGAAGTTATCGAGTATGAGTCGGCAAGAAATGCGATTGAGTGCACGGATATAGAGGTATGATATCACGGGCTATACGCGCAGCTGTTGCGATGAGTTTTGGACTGTAATAGAAAAGTATTCTATCTTCGACTCGCAAATTCTCTTTGCATGTCAAGGTGCCAGTGGGTATGAAAGGATACACCATCAACAACATCACGTTCGAAACCAAAAAGAGACCGGGGACCGTCGCATACAGGGTAGTACCAACGAAGGACATGACAATGGAGAAGGTCTCCAACATAAAATCATTGAAGGGACCCCGCGTTGTTCCCTATTGCAGGCTTTCCACCGAGCCAGGCGCGGTTGTTTGCGCCTCGTGTGGTACGCCCCACTAGTCGGTTTAGTCGCCGGCAAGTTCGGGAGATGCAAGCGCCGCCAGAGGCGGCGCGAGCATGACCGGGTCTCCCAAACCGCGAGTGCAACTCACCCAAACCGAAGGAGGTGCGGTCTTGCGCGGGCAGCATGCGCGTGGAAGGTCGAGCCGCGGGAGGGATATGCGCCGCTCGGGACGTCCCCCGACGAGAACGTCTGGCCAAGGGCCGGACATGAGCGTCGGCGGCCCTATCTGGCGCCAGCGGTGACGCCTAGGCAACTCAATCCGTTTCGTGCCGAGGTGATGTCGGCTGGCGTTGGCCCAACGACGTGTGTTATGCTTTGAGCCAGATCCGTTCCGCGCGTTGCGCGCCTGTTTCACGGCCGGGGGTTGGGCTCGAGAGCTGGCGGGCTAGCTCAAGGCCCGTGATGAACCGTGTGTAAAGGTTCGAGCTGGAAGGCCTGTGTGAGCCAAGCGACGTGTATAAGCCAGGAGTGGTGTATAAGCGCTTAAGGAAGGGCGGGAGCGCGTAAAGGAGTTATCTCGATGTATGTGGGGGACGTAGTACGAGTGGTAGGCAGAGTACACCGACCCGACGCGTGTGGAAGACACAGTGCGGAGAGCGGTGGCGTAATCACATTGGTGCGTGTGAGAGACGCAACGCGAGGGATAGTAACGCGCGACGTCGGGCGCCGACACAGTGTGGTCGTGGTCGAGCGCAAGAATGCGTCACCACGCGTGCCACGTGACCCGACGCGCCACGCCGGCTTCCTTCCTGCTCAGTAGTTCACCTCCGCAGGCTACGCCGCATGTGCTCCTAGTTGGCGCACGGAGCTGTTCGTAGACAGTATCGGCCGAAATGTCTTACATGAATCGGATGATAGTCGCAAGTTAAATCATGGTGTGGCTCGTGGCTGTGATTATAGTCTAGCTGAAAAGTATGGTGAAAATCAAACATTCAAATGTTCAAGAATTAAAAAAAAATCAAGTATTCAAACATGCACTCAGACGAATGAAAAAACAGAAGGTGTAGTGACCGACATTAGTCAAGTGTGGTTTGTCCACGTTCTGGATCAGCCATCTTATGAACGCGAACGCCTTGTCCTGAAGCTTAAAACACTTGAGTTTATGCGGGCACCCACATAAAATGATAGCTCACCAATGTCGGCACTAACGCCCAACGGAGTAATAATCACGTATTGCTGAGGAAAACGACGTCAGCGCCATTGTGAAATGGGTAAGAATAATCCGAGGATAACTCGCCTTATTACCACTCGCTTTGGCGGTTTGCACCTATTGATACCATAGAGGATCAGTGTTTGAGAACCACGGTCATTTGAAGACGCACCATGGACTTCATCGCAATACGCCTGTTCACCTGATCCATAAACACATCAAACTCATCCAGGCATCGAATCGGACACCCCACCGCATCCCAAAGGGACATGAGCAGGCAAATTGTCGAGAATGACTTTTCCCCGCCAGAGAGTGCTTTTGGATCTGGTCGCTCGTCGTTAGAGCCTACTCAATTCGGCTGAAATTTGCAACGAACCTTTGTCCTTGGCATGCGGGTTAGCCTCGTCGGTGATCACGCGTAGGTTGAGCGTATTTGCGGTGTGATCAAAGTCAATACTTCCTCGATAACCACGCTGTCCGAGATAGTCTACATGACTTAATTAGAGTACAACATCCAACATAAAGCAATATAACTCACGGGAAAATTGCAACTTTGTACGAAGTGAAATGGACCTGCGAAAATAATACCAGACGTCCAGTCGAACGTGCAGAGCCAACTTTAGGCCCTTAATAAACGACTTGACCGCTGCGAGTTCTAACAAGTTGGGTATCCGGGCTGATATGGACATGTCCACGCGAACGAGTGATAGGCAAACTTACCTTTTTGTGCCTTGTCAAAGGTTTCCTGTGTCGACTGGACTTCTTGGGCGATTTCCTCAAGACTAAGTCCGCCCCTACAGTACCCAATAGCAATCATGATTTCCCGATCTGCTCTTCTAAAACGCACCGACGTTCACCATCTCGCAAAGCATTTTTTAAAGCATTGATATCTGCGCTGATCGTGTGAGGCTGTCTGTCTGTTTGAATGGGCTGCGAAATTGTTGATGCTACTGTACGGCAGGCCTGCAACAAAGACATGGCTTCAGTGAAAACGTCGGGGCGGCATTGGGTCATACCTCGTGTTCCTTGGTGGCACTGTCTTCAACTATTGCTGCTCCCTCCAGTTCCTGAGTTGCCCTGTTCAGTTGACCAAGGTAGTGCTCTAGTTGTTGAGCATGCACGAGTCGTTTTTCTAGAAGAGGTTCTAGCCGGGCCTATCGGGCTGGTATTGATATTAAAGATTCAACCCGCAAAATATACACGAACCATGCTATCGCGATTACGTTGTTCAATTTGTTCAGCCTGTTTGCGAATATCTTCCAGCTGTGCAACGAGCGGCTTGAGCTCGCTGTTCAGCGTAGCCTCACGTTCCGCGACGGCAGTGAACTGATCGATAACCGACTGTTTGCGGTCCTCTTCTTCCTATTGTCCAATTACTCTAGGTCTGTGCCGACAGTTGAGCAGCCAATACTCACTTTACGAGCCTCATGGAGACCTTGTACACTTGCGGGCGCTTCTTCTTCCGCTTGTTCGTTTAGTCGAGTCAACTCGTCTTTCAGCTTGTACAGCTTCTGCCGAAGGTTGCTCTCGAGTTTCTAAGTGGGGGAACAGGATCCTTAGTCGTCTGTTTGTGAAGCCAGGATATAGCATAACGTACTTGCAGCTCCTTGACCTTCGCTTCACTCTTCTTGCCCTCGGTTTCGATCTCTTGCATCTTCGGGTTCACAGCCGCGTGCTCCTGCTCCAGCCCTTGTAGCTTCTCCTGTTCCAGTCTGATCGACTCCGTGGGGTCCCTGTCCGTAAAGTACATGTTCGACCGATCGCCCTGTCTGGGTTGCCGCAGCGCACTCGTGAAGAATCCACCGTCCCCGTACTTTTGCGAGCGCATCATATCCGCGCTCAGAACGTTGACCACGCTGGGCTCGGTGTCGAGAATCCGCTGAGCGTCGGCACGCGTGTTCGTGATGCATGTGCGTTCGATGTATGCGCTGTTGACCAGCAGGCGGATCACCCAGTCGTGTTTGATCTGTGAAACGCAATTGTTAGATCGTATCGCCTGGTCGGACGCGTAACACATACGGTGAGCACACGAAGTGGAGTCAGCAGGTGTGCAGGAGGCTCGCCGTCGGAATAGTCGAACAGGTCTACTTCAGCCACGATGATGTTCGGGTTCCTATCTTGCTATGAGCTCACGATCTAGCTATTTACGCAAAACACTCACGCGTTGTTATGCTTGAGGAGTATCCTACTCAGAGTCTCGCGGTCTCTCTGGTCTGTCACCGCAAAGCTCGACATCAGGCTCCCCAGGTTCACCCTCATCAACGGCGCCCAGCGAGCGTCCTTCACCTCCACGTACTGACCGAGTGGTCCGAGCGGGGGCTGCCCGTGCCAGCGCGCGCGAGCGACATCGGCAAGAACACGATCGAGGTTGTTCCCGAACTTGTTGACCTGGTTCTGCTGCGTATGCTGCAGTCGTTGGATGTTCTGCTGAACGGAAACGATATCGTTGCGGATACGCTGGCGGCTGGAGCCAATCTCGTTGTACTCTGCTTTTTTAGTCTGAACGAGCCGTTGCAAGTTAGCTATGTTCGCTTGACATTCGCTACACGTTGTCTGAAGTTAGTTTACAGGGAGAGTGACAATATAGTCAAACACACCTGAGGTTCTCTTCTTCGGCTTTCAGCTGTCTCTGCACCTTTTCCATATCCATATTCAACTTCTCACGCAGCTCTCGTCGCCCGTCCTGCAGCTTCGCTTCCTCAGCTTGGATCCGCTCAGTCAGCGCCTTGATCGTCGAGTTGGACTGCTGCAGTGCGTTGTTCATCTCCGACTTTTGGTTCTGCGCATATTGTTAGCTCATTTGCCTCCTAACTAAACGTAAGGTAGTAACACAGACTTTGACTTCGAGCAGCTTGTTCTTCTTCGCTTTGATGTCCTCCCTGATCGCTTTCCGCCTTTCCTCGAGTGTAGCGGTGCTGTCTTGGGCATCTTCCTCCTCGTTGGCTGCGTTTACCGCTTGGGTAGCTTGCTCCAAGTGATCCTGTCATTACATGAGCTACTCATAGCTCCTAACAATTGCAAAATGAACACGAACATCCTCCTCTTGAACCAGTCCCTGGGCTTTTTCCGCGTTCTTTTTTGCAGTCTCATGATCAGTCTTACGCGCTTTCATTTCCTGGATTAACACATCGAGGTCGATAATGTGAAAACAACCAAATACGTAGAACACTTACTGCTTCCTTGAGGTTCACGCGAGCCCAAGCCATCTCATGTTCCAGTTCCGTCATACGCTCGTGTTGCTGTCTTGCATTCTTGGCCTCGCGATATTTGGCCCGTGCTTCCATAAACTGGTGTTTGAGGTCCGGGATGATAGTTTGTTTGCTAAGCGAAACAGTGAGCTGAAGAAGAGGCGAGAGAAGCTGTCATAAATACCTTTGTAGGACCGTTTCAGTCTTCTTCAGACTCTCAAGAATCAATTGATACTCGTCCGAAAGCTGAGTGAGCAAAGTACCACTAAGGAAGAACTAGAGATGAAGAGTTCGGTTGACTAAATTATCCATCAGCTAAAACAAGTGCGCACCTGATACTTGTCTCTCGCCTTGCTCGACGCTAGGAATTGACGCGCCGTATCTTGCGTCAGCACTACAACCGGGTTGTCCACCTACAAATAGCCATTGTAGCATGTTCGATGCGGATATTCAGTCTACATACCTGGAGATTCATATGGTCAGCGATGTTCGTCAGCTCTTCTTTCTTGCTGCTGATCGTCTTTTTATAGTTGTCCTTGGCACCTTTGATAGTATACGAGCTTGAGCCTGCACACTCAAAACACTCAGAAACGGGCCGGTGCAAGCAGAAGTGATCAGACCTTTGTCAGTGAAGCGTCTAGTAACTTTAATTGCTTCTCCGTAAACTTCGGGGCGGTAAGCATCTGGTCCCTCGTTCTTCAAGACTACAATTACTTCTGCGACACTATCAAACGAGCATTGAGGTGAGACGACATCACGAATTCTAACAAACCTACCTTTGACCCTCTTTGATAAACTTCTTCAAACCAGTTCCACGGCCGGTACTGGCCGACCGTCCTCCAAGCGCGATAGCAATCGCACTAAGCACGGCAGACTTGCCTGAACCATTGTTGCCAACAACAAAATTGATTTGAGGGTCAAGATTCATGGCGAGTCGCTAATAAATTCAGCCTATGAGTCTATAGATGACGACATATGAGGATTGAAACTCACTTGGTGGCACTTGAATTATGAATTAAATACCAGTACTAATCAACAAGTGTATCAAACATACAATAGCACATGCGTACCATAAGATTCGTCATCTACGAGGATTCCCGTAAGTACAGTGATACAATCACCATATTAAGATAAACCTACTTCAACCCTTTGGATGATACCGTACTCGGCAATCCCCTACCCAAGTGGCTTGAGTTATAAACATTCACAAGAAGGCTAAAACTCACTCCAGCTCTTCGTCTCTGCCCTTTACCCTTTTCTTCAATCTCTCGCTGAACCCGAGCTCGATATTTGTCTTCAAAGGCTTCATCATCGTCAGGTTCAAGCACCGGCTGAACTTGAGTTTCAGAAGGTATCTGGGTGGTCCTAGAAGAGTCTTGGTCCTCCATGTCTTCATCATAGTCTCCATCGCCCGTAATGTTTTCAGTCTGTCCATTGGTGGTTTCTGCATCACTACGTCAGGAAGATCGTCAGACCAAGTTTGCGTAGCCACAAACTATGACGAGCTCGTTTACGCTATAAGAACGTCACAAATACAACAGATCCGCAGAAATCGTTCGGCTTACCTCTGGTGTTACTTCAAATTCAGGGGCCTCGTCGTTTGCTGGTCGTTTCCCCATCGTGGTAGGTTAGAATGGAGCGAAAGCGACCGTATTCAGTAGCACGTGACTCGACCGTCCGATAGTTCTTGCAAGTTTCAAACCGGCACCTTTCTGAACTTCAGAATCTGAAGTAATTAAATTCTTGATCATTGATGTAAGTTATTACGCGCAGCACGTCTACATCGGAACGAAATATTTACGCTCGGCTTCCGTTTCAAGATCCCTCCTACTCTTGACATGTAAGCTATATTTAGTAGCAATATCTCCACCAAATCTTCGCCATTTGAGGGAGCAAGATAGCAATTACCATAACATTCTTTGGAGCTTTTAATTCAATCTCCAAATCGATCTTTCGCACACTCGTGACGTTAGCCTTACCAACGTCCTTAGAGCTCTCGTGTAATTGCATTTTCAGAACTACGTCATACCTGCGACGGTGTTCGAGCGCTGATTGCTTGCTATCAGAGCTAAACAACGAGCACCGCAAACGGCGCTAGTCCCAGGCAAATGAAAGGATACACCATCGAGAACATTACCTTCGAAACCAGAAAAAGATCCAAGAGCGCCGCATACAGGGCAGTACCCACGAAGAGCGTAACTATGGATAGCGTCTCTACAGAAAATCCTCGGATGAACTTACCAAATCTTAGCGTACGACGGTATACTCCACGAGCTTAGGCAGCAACGTGGTACTACGTTGAGGCACTTTGTTGGCTGTACTAGTGCCCACTCCTGTTGTCACATACCCGTATCAGTCTCACATGCTCTCGACTTTCCAAAACTACCCGCATATATGCACTTGAACCCTTTCGGCCGTACCCCGCGCCTATCAAACACTTAGACATTTAAACATTTAAACGTTCAGAATTCAAATATTCAAGCATGCACTCAGATGAACAAGAAACGAAAGGTGGAATAATAACATTAGTCAAGCGCGGTCTGTCCGCGCTCTGGATCGGCCATCTTATGGATACGAACACCTTGTCCTGAAGCTTAAAACACTTGAGTTTATACGGACATTAACACGGACAGATAACACACCAATATCTGAACTAACGCCCAACGGAGTAATAATCACGTATTGCTAAAAAAAACGTTGGCGCCAATCGTGGAACCGATAAGAATACCCTACCTTATTGTTACTTGCTTTGGCGGTTTGCACCTATTGATACCATAGAGGATCAGTGTTTGAGAACCACGGTCATTTGAAGGCGCACCATGGACTTCATCGCAATACGCCTGTTCACCTGATCCATAAACACATCAAACTCATCCAGACATCGAATCGGGCACCCCACCGCATCCCAGAGGGACATGAGCAGGCAAATTGTCGAGAACGACTTTTCCCCGCCAGAAAGTGCTTTCGGATCTAACCATGATTCGTCATTAGAACTTTGATGGATACAGCTGAAAACTTCGACTAGCCTTTGTCCCTGGCATGTGGGTTAGCTTCGTCGGTGATCACACGCAGGTTGAGCGTATTTTCGCCGTGATCGAAGTCAATGCTTCCCCGATAACCACGCTGGCCGAGATAGTCTACATGACTTAATTAGAGTACGACATCCAATGATAAAGCAATATAACTCACAGGAGAATAGCAACTTTGTACGAAGCGAAATCGACCTGCGAAAATAATACCAGGCGCCCAGCCGAACATCCAGAGCCAGCCTTAGGCCCTTGATGAACGACTTCATCGCTGCGAGCTCTAGCAAGTTGGGTATTAAGAGTGAACATGAATATATCCAATAAGGGACTTTTACCTGCTTGTGCCTTATCAAAGGTTTCCTCTGTCAACTGAACTTCTCGGGCGATTTCCTCGAGACTTTGTCCGGTCCTACAGTACTCGGTGACAAATACAGCTCCCCAATCTACCCTTCTAAAACGCACCGACGTTCACCATCTCTTAAAGTAGTCTTGAGGGCCTCCATCTCTGTGTCGATCGTGTCAGGGTGTCTGTCTGTATCGATAGGCTGCGAGATTGTTAAGGCTGTAGTGTGCCAGGTCTGAAACAAAGACCGTGACGGTTTCAGGGGAAACGTGAGAATAACAGCAAGGCATACCCTATATTCGCTGACGACATTCTCTTCAGCCATCGCCGCCTCTTCCAGCTCCTGTATTGCCCTGTCCAATCGGCCACGGTAGTGGTCTAGTTGGCTAGTATGCACCAGCCGTTTTTCTATGAGAGGTTCTAACCGAGCCTGTCGGGGTGGGTATTAGAACTAGAGATTCAACCCGCGAACTTTGCACGAACCCTGCTGGCGTGATTACGCTGTTGGATTTGTTCGGCCTGTTGGCGAATATCTTCCAGCTGTGTGACAAGCGGCTTGAGTTCGCTGTTCAGGGTAGCTTCCCGTTCGGCGACAGCAGTGAACTGGTTGATAATCGACTGCTTGCGGCCTTCCTCTTCCTGTTATACGATAAGCCTTTAATCACACTGATAGTAGAGTAACCAATATCCACTTTGCGAGCTTCATGAAGGCCTTGCACACTCGCGGGTGCTTCTTCCTCTGCCAGTTCGTTGAGTCGGTTTAACTCGTCTGTCAGCTCGTATAGCTTTCGCCGAAAGGTGCTCTCAAGTTTCTACGTAAAGAGCACGTTTTTAGTCACTTATTCGTGGAGTAGAATACAGCGCAACGTACTTGCAGCTCTTTAGCTTTAACTTCACCCTCCTTGCCCTCGGTCTCGATTTCCTGCAGCTTGAAGTTGATCGCCGCATGCTCCTGTTCCAGCGCTCCCAGCTTCTCCTGTTCCAGTCTCATCGACTCGGCGAGGTCCCCGTCTGTAAAGTACATGTTCGAGCGATCGCCCGGCCTAGGCTGCCGTAGCGCGCTCGTGAAGAATCCACCATCCGCGTACTTTTGTGAGCGCATCATGTCAGCACTTAGCACATTAGCCACGCTCAGTTCGGTATCGAGAATGTGTTGAGCTTCGGCTCGCGTATCCGCGAGACATGTACGTTCGATATGGGCACTATTAATCAGCAAACGAATGACCCAGTCATGCTTGATCTATAGGATAGAAAAGTTAGGCCACACCACCCCCATTCAGACGCATATAATACACACGTTGAGCACACGCAGTGGGGTAAGGAGGCGCGCAGGAGGCTCGCCGTCAGAGAAATCGAACATGTCTACTTCAGCCACAATGATGTTCGGACTCCTGTCCTGCCATGAGCTCACGATCCCATCGTTCGTGGAACTCACTTACGGATTGTCATGCCTCCGCAGAATCCTACTCAGAGTCTCACGATCTCTGTGATCTGTCACCGCGAAACTCGACATCAGGCTCCCCAGGTTCACCCTCATCAACGGCGCCCACCGAGCCTCCTTCACTTCTACATACTGACCGAGTGGTCCAAGTGGGAGTTGTCCGTGCCAGCGTGCACGAGAGACATCGGCAAGGACTTGATCGAGGTTGTTCCCAAACCTGTTAATTTGGTTCTTCTGCGCACCGTGAAGTCGTTGCATGTTCTGCTGTATGGAAGCAATATTGTCACGAATACGTTCGCGGCTGAAACCGGCCTCCCGCCACTCCTCTTTTTTGGCTTGAATAAACTGGCGAAGACTGGCGATGTTGGCTTGGCATTCACTGTGAGTTGCTTTGGGTTAACTTAGGGCGTAATGACCGTATATTAAACTGGCACCTGAGGTTTTCTTCTTCGACTCTTGACTGTTCCTGCACCTTCGCCATATCCACGTTGAGCTTCTCTCGTAACTCTTGTCGCCCGTCCTGCAGCTTCGCTTCTTCCGCTGAGATCCGCTCACTCCACTGCTTGATCGTCAAGTTCGATTGTTGCAGCGCGTTGTTCATCTCCGACTTTTGGTTCTACACATAGCCTTGGTTCATCTGCCTCCTAGTTAAAATAAATAGTAACAAGACGGACCTTGACTTCGAGCAGCTTATTCTTCTTCGTTTTGATGTTCTCTCTAATCGCTTTTCGCTTTTCTTCGAGGGCAGCGGTACTGTCTCGGGCGTCCTCTTGCTCGTTGGCCGCATTCACCGCTTGAGTAGCTTGCTCCAAGCGATTCTATTGTTGTATGAGCTAGATAAGCCCAGAAAAGAATGCAAAACGACCACAAACCTCCTCCTCCCGAACCAGTCCCCGCACTGTTTCCTCCTTCCTTTTCGCGGTCTCATGGGCGGTGATGAGCGCTTCCATTTCCTGAATTAAATACTTTGAGCTTGAAAGTTTGGAGGTACTCGAAATACGTAGACTGCTTACTGCTTTCTTGAGCTTCATATGAGCCCAAGCCATCTCACATTCCAGTTCTGTGATACGCTCGTATTGCCGTTTCGCAGCCTTAGCATGGCGATACTTGGTCTGCGCCTCCGTGAACTGGCGTTTGAGATCCGGAATGACAGTTTGTTTGCTACCCGGAACAGTAAGTCGGAGAAGAGCCGACAGAATTTGTCACAAGTACCTTTCCAAGATTGTTTCAGTCTTCTTCAAGCTCTCAAGAACCAATTGATACGCCTCCAAAAGCTGAGTGAGCAAAGTGCCACTGAGGAAAAACTAGAAGCCAAGAGCCCGGTTACTCAATCTGTTTATTGGCTGAAACAAGTGCATGCCTGATACTTGTCTTTCGCCTTGCTCGACGCTAGGAATTGCCGCGACGTATCTTGCGTCAGCACCGTGACCGGATTGTCTACCTGCAAGCAGCTGTTGTAGTATGTCCAGCATGCGCGCTCGGTCTACGTACTTGCAAGTTCATATAGTCGGTGATGTTTGTCAGTTCTTCTTTCTTGCTGCTGATCGTCTTGTTGTAGTTGTCCTTGGCACCCTTGATAGTATACGAGCTCGAGCCTGCAAATACGAAACATTTCAGGTACTCAGAAACGAACTCGTGCAGCCAGAAGTAATCAGACCTTTATCATTGAAGCGCCTAGTGATCTTGATAGCTTTCCCGTAGACATCGGGACAGTAGGCATCTGGTCCTCCGTTCTTCAAGACAACGATAACTTCCGCCACACTATCGAACGAACATATTGGGGTGTCATGAAGCCACGGATTCTAAAAGACCTACCCTTGACCCTCTTTGATGAAACTCTTCAAACCAGTTCCACGACCTGTACTGGCGGATCGTCCTCCAAGTGCAATAGCAATAGCGCTAAGTACAGCAGATTTTCCCGAACCATTGTTGCCAACGACGAAGTTAATTCGAGGGTCGAGATTTATGGCAAGTCGCTAATGAATTCAGCTTATAGGTCTGTGTATGACGACCCATGAATTGAGACTCACTTGGTGACACTTGAGTCAAATACCAATCATAATTAGTGAGTATAATGAGTGCGCTAGAGCACGCACATACCATAAAATTCGTCATCTGGGAAGATTCTTGTAAGTACTGCGTATAATAACATATTAAGATAAACCCACTTCGACCCTTTCAATTGTACCGTATTCAGCGATCCCCTACTCATGTGGTTGGAATTACAAACATTCACAAGAAGATTGGAACTCACTCCAACTTTCGATTTACACCTCTCGCCTTTTTCTTCGATTTCTCGTTGGAATCGTGCTCGATACTTAGCCTCGAAAGCTTCATCGTCCCCAAGCTCAACAACGGGCTGAACTCGAGTTTGAGGAGGTACTTGGACATCCCTGTAAGCGTCTCGGCTCACCATTCCTTCATCATAATGTCCATCACCCGTAGTGTTCTCATTCTGTAAATCAATAGTTTCTGTATCGTTACGTCAGGGAGGTCGTCAGATCTGGTCTGCGTAGCCACAAACCACGACGAGCTCGTTTATGCTACAAAAACGTCACAAATACCATGTATTTGCGTGCGATATTTAACTTACCGCTGGTCCCGCTTCATGTTCTGAAGTCGCGTCGTTTGCTGGTCGTTTCCCCATCGTAATAAGTCGAGATGGAGCGAAGGGGAGCGTCTTTACTGTTTTCAGCTGCACGTGATTTCCTGTCAGATGATCCTTGCAAGTTGCAAAGCAAAGTAGCCACTCTCTAAAATAGGATATGAGAACAATACGCACAGCATACGCGCAAATTGATGAGACATTTCTGCTCGAATTTGACTGGATATCCCTTCCTAATCTGTCTGTGTGGGGGCCGGATCTAGCGGTGGTCGTAATAGGTAACTCCGCCGTTCGGGGGAGCAGGACAACTACTAATATCCTTGCGGAACTTTTCATTTAGGTTCTAATCAAGGTCGCACCTTTGTGCGCTCATTTTGTTCACTGTAAAGAACTCATTAAGAGCTACCACATGATCGTACCTTCAAAATTGTGTCGTAGAACGTCACTGAAACTGAACTTGTGCGTTTATGACTTCACCCTCCAACCTCACGCCCCATGCCGCGCACCGCATCTTGCTTTCCCCCTTCCTCTGATCACGTCTAAAGCATGCTCAGCTACTGCTTTCAGACTTGTAGACTACAGTTCCGTCTTCCATACCTACCGTCAGATAAGCCAGCTAATGAGACCCGAGGCCCCGATCACCATCCTGCGAAAAGGACAGAGGGACACGCCTTCCCTTTTCAAGAGAGGGAGTGCAGTTCTACAGACTCTGAGTGAACAAAATTTCACAATTTCTCGATTGTATGCGCAGGAATTTATTTCTTCTAGTTTCGTAGGCCGATCGCCTCGGTACAACTTTAAGCGTCGTTTGTGCGTATACAAACCCCGCTTTGCAAGATATATGCGCTTCATACCTTCGCTGTAGCCTCCAAATGGATAACTCATGAAACGGTACGGCAGCCGCTTTGGTGGACGATGGTACTTATGCACAACGGCAAATACGTTCTAATAGCTTGCTCATGCAAGCAAATATGACCACTAGACCCGTCTGAGACGACGATAAGCATCATGCTATGAATCTAATTACAAGTAAGGGGCCATGTTTAATATTTTACTACAAGCTAACCGCATATATGCGCAGTCTTCCGACTTCTCAGCAACAAATCAATAAGTACCCTGTAAATTCACCCATGAATCCACTTCTGTGCCCTTTATCTTTAACTGGACATATCGCTCTACCCTCAGAGCTCACAAAATATTCTACAACAGTTCGGGTTTCTTTCAAACAACGTGTCTCAAACAGAGCATACTTACTCCACTTTAGGAGCAGCCCCGGGGGGTTGTGATACAGTTCGTAGGTACACCTTTCCGACTCTACGCAACAAAATCTCTCACAACCACTATAAATATCTTATCGCCCTACCACTCAACCACACAGAGTCAGTCCGTAAATGACCGAACCGGCCGAACACTTTGATGTATATTAGATGGTAGTCATGACCCAGTCTGGATATGAGCTGAAACTAATTTCAATGTCCTAGCGTGAGTTTGAAACCTGAAGGTGCGCCAAGACAATCCCCCCCTCCCTCATCCCGACACTCGTCGATCCTTTCAAACAGTGGGATAATTACTAAAAAACCATGTGGCTCTTATTTGACTGAATTCCAGTACTATTTTTAGAGTGCTACATCGGTTAGGAAGGACGAAGCCGGCGGGTCGGAAGTGAGTAGAGCATATATCTCAGGCACGCCGATAAAGTTTCTTGCTTGCATCCAAGGCACATGCATCCCTCCCTGACCGACCAATCCAGGCCGATCGCCCAGTGGGAAATCATCATGTGACCGGTCGCACATCACTTGTTCCCGCTCTCCACCAATTAATCTGAACACCCATTCCAATTCATCATATAAAGTATACGAAACACACAAAGTAAAAACAGAAGCAGCAGTATAGAGCTAGGATTACGGATATAAACGAGTGACTATAGGTTCCACAGAACCTCCAAAACAAAAACACAAAACGCAGAGCAAACAGGTACACAAAAAAGAACAGGTTCACGATATACCTCTGTCACCCAACACCACAACTAAAACTAAAACTAAGCATCTACAACAACTCCCCCACTAAGCAACCGGAACCTTCTCATGGCTACTCGACGTACTCTTCTTCCCCATACCAGCATGCGGTCCCTCGCGGCCTCCGACACCAGCACCGAGCTCATGATGCGAAGCAGCACCGGCCACAGGCGGTAAAGCTCCGCGCTCAGACGGGAATCCGTGTTCGGCGTCCAGACCGATATAGTCATAAGCAAACTCGCCCATGCCAAAGTCGTCCATACCGATGAGCTCGGATTCTTCGGTCGTGCGGAGACGGAGGAAGGGAATGAAGTGGAAGATCCAGAGGATGATTGTCTGTGTTGACGTGATTGAAGGTTAGAAGGTGGAGAGGGAGAGAGAAGAGGAAGTATGATGAGATGAAATAGAACGTACGGTCATGCCAAAGGAGTAGATAAAGCCGGCGGTCGAATCGGCGAGCTGGTATCCGAGTTGAACTAGAAGATACGTCAGGTTGGCTGTACGTTTGATGGGCGTAGTGATGAACAAAAAAACGCACTGTAGTTGTGATCAAACCAGCCTCCGGGAATGTCGGTGAACCCGTCAAACGCGGCGACGGACGACTGGGCAAAGAGCGCAGTGAGGGTGTTGCCGACGATACCACCAATCGCATGCGATGCGAATACCTGTCACGAAGCAATCAGTACGAGTTCTCGTGTCCTTGGCATCACGCATGTGAAAAAAAAAGTTAGAAAAACGTACATCAAGACAATCGTCATAGTGAAGCAAGAACTTGAGCTGAGTCGCAAAGTTACACACTGTGCCTGCGACAACGCCAAACGCAACAGCAGCCGGAGCGCCGACGAACCCAGACGCAGGGGTGATCGCGACGAGCCCCGAGATGGCGCCTGAACAAAATCCGACGACGGACCATTTTTTCTCGAGCCGGTAGTCCCAGAGCATCCAAGTCAACCCGCCGACGCTCGCCGCCAAATTGGTCACGACGCACGCCTGGGCTGCGCGCAGGTTGGCAGAGAGCGCCGAACCGCCGTTGAATCCGAACCAGCCGAACCAGAGAAAGACGGTGCCGAGGACGACGTAGGTCGTGTTGTGGGGTTTGTAAGCGAGGCGCTCGGTTCCGTATCCCGAGCGTTTGCCGAGGTAGATGGAGATCGCGAGTGCGGCGGTACCGGAGGAGATATGGACGGGTGTCCCGCCGGCGAAATCGAGACCGCCGAGGACGTAGCTCCAGCCGTTGGCGTTCCACGTCCAGCAGGCGATAGGATCGTACACGAGCGTGGACCAGACGAAGACAAAGACGGCGATAGGACCGACACGGGCGCGCTCCGCAAAGCCGCCGAGCGCGAGCATAGGCGTGATCGCGGCGAACATCAGCTGGTAGACGCAAAAGACGAGAGCCGGGATGCGCGGGCTGCCCATGGACGGCTGGTCGAGGACGCCCTTGAGAGCAAAGTACTTGAGGTCACCGATGTACCGACTCGCGCCGTCGGAAAATGTGAGAGAATAGCCCCAGAAAAACCATTGGAAGGACACGACGGCGATGGTCATCATGCTGAAATAGATCATGCTCAGCGCGTTCTTGCGCCTCAGCAGGCCAGAGTAGAAGAATCCCACGCCCGGGATCATCAGCCAGACGAGCGCGGTAGAACACAACGTCCAGGCAATGTCGCCCAGATTGTACACGATTGTTTCTCCGGTACCTTCATCGTACCACTGGATGTCGTTGGCTGAAATCAAAGAAAACGGCGTCAACTGCAATGAAAACGTGCAAGTCGCGTGCATGCAAAAAGACTCACAGCTGCTGTAGGTGATGTTAGGCATGGTGGGTATTTGCGAGCACCTGAAAAAAAACACGGTTCATAAATAAAGAAAAACGATGATATGGGCGGCAAACCTACCTGTGCAGCTAACCCTGCGATCTGCAATAGGGACGGGGCGGGGCGGCGTCGAACAACCGACGGGCGGCAAGTTACGAGGGGGTTAACTTCGCCCAAGTTAAAAAGCGACATTATATGCTGCGCAGCGCCCAGGCACTAGAACACCCACACCGACTATACCCAAGCGAAAACATTTCCTTATCGCAGTCCTCTTGTTGGCCGGATAACCTTCATGTGTACTGGTCGAGCCGCCACGTGGGAAGGACCCTTATATCGCTGGGTCGGTCCCTGCTGACGTGACCTTGATATCGCTCCGGCCCGTTGCCAGTCCCCCGCAGCTTAGGTCGATCTCCCCTCCCAATTGTTCGTCCGACAGATACGATGCCTCCACCGAGTCCAGCTGGCCGAGTCCAGCTGGCCGAGCCCTCTGTAGATACAGTCCAGCCTAGCCCTCGCAATTACTTACAATAATTTTCTCCTAATCTAAACGAACCTGCGCCGCCACGTTTGCCTGTTCGCCCTACCCTTGCACGGACTTTCCATTTCACTTGACATCTCTCCGAGCACCCCAAGGGGCCTTCGCTGTACACTCCAAGGTCTTCTTATCTCTCCGGCGCAACCTGGGTACCTATTCACATCTCGTCCGCCTCGATCAGCGCCATAGCCAAGCCCATCGAGCAGTGCTGCGATGCAGACTGGGTGCCTGTCAACCCCTATACCACAATTACCTACTCACGACACTCGTTAGGTCATGCCGAGTCCGTGTCGGAGGGGCCTATCTATCCAATCAAGCGTCGACGATATGGCCCCATGCGTTTAACTTGTGCGATTGTGTGTGCCGACGGCAAGCGTCCTTCACACGAAACAGCGAGTGGGTTAGACACTTGGGGGAATACATCGCCCCGTGTTCTCTTGGTGCCTTGATCTTCTTCATAACTCTGGTGGCTCGCTAATCTTTATCTTCTGATATTCGCAGGAGCCCTTGTGCCAGCAAAGCAATACGTCATATTCAGAAGACCACAACTGTTATTACACATTTCAATAGCTATACAAGAAGATACAAGATATACGCATACAATTCCGACAAAACCGATAATATTCAAGCTTTAGTAGCCACACTTTCACAGCCACCGTCCGCCACCTCCACCATCTCCCTCTTTCGCCAATTAACACTCGTATTCACACCCTTCCACTTTAACAACTCTCTCAGCCCATCTCGCTGGATCTGCCACACCTTCGTACCCAGCCGGACGATACACAACACCCCACGCGGACTCATCACCTCATTCCACGGCGTCACATTATCCTGCTCCTCCCAAGTAATCTCTCGTCCAAGCCCATCCCGTCCATCAAAATTCAAAACACACCATAAACGTTCAAGTCCAGCCACAAGCTCTTTGAACTCTTCAGAACCCGTTTGAACGCCTTGAGCGAGCAGATAAAACGATCCGCGGCTCGAATGCATGATTTCCGACTTGACCGTCCGGACGTAGTTTGCGATACGACAGAGTGCAAGAAGGATACGAGCCGTCAGAGGTCGTTCGACGTGTGAGAGTCTGATGAACATCGTCCCTCCTGCGCTGACTGCGCGTAAGCCCAGCAAGAGCTGAGAGATTTGGAGACGATTCCAGTTCCAAGGTCGACGAATACTTTCTGGAGAGCTTCGGAGGTAACTTGCGCCACAGATCACAAAGTCGAATGTATGCGGTTTGAATGGGAGTGCTGAGAGCGTTGTGTCTGCTGGCTTATTGGAATTGGTGGGGGAAAGATCGTACGCCATGAGATCGTGCATAACGAGATCGATACGCGGGAGCAAGTCTTCAGAAATCGCTACACCGTGTCCGCCATCCTCGATAGGGAGACTGATACCCATTCCGGTAGCATTGGGACACACGCGCATCACATAGGTTGAATATCCTCCAGGGCAACACCTAAAATTTATATCACATTAGGGTCGTCCATAAGCGCGGATAAAACCTTGACACTCACCCGATATCCAAGAACCGCTTAGCCCTGACAAACCGACCTTTGAGGTCCATATGCGACATATCCTTGTACAACCTATCCGACCAAAACTGGTCGTAGTTGTCTTGTTTGTTAGGGGCGTTTTGGTTGCGTCGGAAGTGTTCGAAATGTTCGTGGATGGCGCCAGATTGCCAGCCCTAGGCATGGTGTATAATTAGTTTACGATGGGCGGGAACGAGATGAGAAAGAGAAGATGAGCTAACCGTTGCACGTAACTCATTCAGCTCTCTAAGAACCTGGCAGTCTTCACGAGCCATAAGAGCCATGTTCAAGTATTTCAGCGTTGGGTCCTCGGCGGTACGAGTCTCGCCGGGTGCTGGCCAAAGTGGTTGAAGAGCCATATCAAT
>WSTJ01000363.1:0-27436 GCA_019623705.1 Ceratobasidium sp. 428 | reverse complement strand
GGGGGGGGTGGCTCACGCGCTCAGGCGGGTTTTGAGCGCTCATGAGCGCCCAAGGGGATTTTTCGTTTTTGCAGATGAGCTCTATTACCGGGCTAGAGCTATATGGAACATTCCGAGAGATAGTTCAGAAGTCCGAGCTAGGTCTTTGCAAAATACCGTGTTCGTTTGGTAACCCTTTGGGCCAGCGGCTATTGGCCACATCACCTCTCGTAAAACACCTAAACAACATACCGTCTGCCACAGCACAACACCTCCAAATCACCAACGCCCCGATAGACATGTATGGGTAGCTGGATCTCTTCTAGTATATCGATGGCCAACTTCCAGGTCTTTTTCGTCTGCGCAGACCAGGCTGTGCCTGCTAGAAACATGCTCGTGGCGGCGTTTTAAGCGTAGTAAAGCCTCAGTGCCAGTGCACAAGTCAGCACCTAGAACCAAGCTCGCATTGTCATTATCATCTTTATTTTTGCAGTTATTATATGGTATAATTTAGTGGCTGATACCTGGTGGCACAGACATAAGACTTAGGTTAGCCTGGTTTTTGCTAGACTCACCGCAAACAAGCGATGAGGTGGTAGCTCGGCATGTAGCTGGGCGTTAGCTTTCTCCCACTTTCCAGAGTGACTGGCAGGGGTTTTGAATCAGTATATGCGCAATTTGAAGCCAGTGAGAATGTAATAGGGGGCTTTACGGTATGTAGGCTAAATTGGGGCTCAACTGGTACCTCGGTTGCTGGGCCCTAAGTCACGTCTGAGTGCCACTAGTTGAGCCCTTTCTGGCCCTTCTCTGCTCTTGGCTGAGCCCAGAATTTTTCTGCTGGCTCATGAGATACTATTCTGTATGAATCTGATGTAAAGGGTGCGCATATAGTCTAGATATCCGAAGGTTTTGGCCATCGGCGCTTAACTAGTGCCACTCTTTTGCGTCCTCAGCGGTGTATGAGCCATATCCTGGCTATATCTAGCTCGTTCCTCTTACTGTAGTGGCATAGGCGGAACGTCGGTCCCAGGACCCCAAACCCTAAAAACTGCCCTTTTGAGGTCTCAATCTGCAAGTAAACCATACCTGGTTATGGACATATGTGTGAGTTCTGGAGCTCTGAGCACTATGTCAATTTGCCATATTTTTATCTCTCGGTCAAGCTGAGGTATTACGGATTTACTGACCAGGGAACGGTGTCCGGAGTCATGGGACCGACGTTCCGCCTATGCCAGTACAGTAATATGTAGCTCGTTGAAGTCGTGGAGACGATGTGCATCCAACGGTGCACTTGTTTTACAGATTGAGCAGTTCGTACTTCTCATAATCCATTTAATCTGGATCGTTTTTATAAATTCTAGTGCGCCTTCGCGCTGCGATCCCGATGGTATGCGTCTCGTATCTCCACCCTAAAACACAGGAAAATACAGCCCATTTTGTGCTGCCTATTTTACTAACCGATGAGCAACAGGGGTTTTCGGCGCCAAGTCGCTGTAACGCCTTCCCAGGATGAGTCAGACTGAGCAGGTTGATTGGCGATTGGGTGTTTCCGAGCGCCGACGATTGACGTTAAAAGGTAAGACAGTCCCCTTGGGGCTGGTTCACGAGCCACGAGCGAATTAGTTCGGCCAACCACAGACTACCGTCAAAGACACTTCATTTTCATTCATTTGTGATCGAAAACGCGAGATTTTCATGAGACTGGCTCTGGAAAGTGGAAAAATAAAAACAGAATTTTGGGTGCAAAAAAGTAATCAGAATCATATTACATTTAGACTCACTTGAAATCTAGGTAAAGTGCTGGTTCGGCACCAGAAATCTAATGCATCCGTACTAGTTTTCTAGCTTCTTGTTCTGCTGCGCTGATCTAAAGTGCGGAATGTGACCTTGAAAGTCGGGAGTGAGTCCCCTTCTTACAGAGTGTGGTAGTAGCTAAGCTCTACGTCAAGACTCAGAGTGTTCAGCGCATTCTGTGGTATGTAAGAGGTACGATTCGACGACTAATACGAGAACATCTAGATGTACATGAAAAAAATCGAATAAGAGAAACCTTGATTACTGGTTATAAAAACATCATGCTTATACCTTCTTAGACTTCTTATTACCCTTCGCCACTTTGGTTTTCGTATCCGCACCCACTTCCGTCTCCTGCTGCGCCAACAGCAAAAGCCGTTCGGGCACGCAGTCCATATCCTCATCCAGTTCCTCCTCCAGCTGACCGAGCTTCTCGAGCTCTTGCTTCAGTACGTCCTCCCCGTCGCTCTCGCCTTGGAAGAACTGAAACTTGGCTAGCGTCGATTTTGGCGCATCCGTGTCGTCTTCACAGAGGTTCATTACACCTGCCGCAGCGAACAAGAGGTGGGTGAGTTTGAGGGGGGATCTGGAACAGAGTTGCATTAAGGTAGAGGCTAGAGATAGAAGGAATTGAAACGTACAGCCAACTCTCGCATCCAAACAGTGGCTCCTCAAACTCTTTGATCTTAGCCACGGTTGTGACTCTTGAGCTTTTCTCGCCCTGCGTTAAAAAGATATTAGCTTCCGAGTTCACTGCGAACGGATGAATAAATACCCTGTTGAACACCGTAGTTACGCCTCGTGCTGCTTTTTCGCTTCCTCTATAGCCTTTTTCTATCGTCCTAGATTTCCGAGGCGCCTCGGCATCACAATCACTAATGGTGCTAGCGATGACGCCTAATGTTCAATGGATAAGCGTAAGACTATGAACCGAGAAAGACAAGGCTCACCAAGCGACCCAAAACGATCGCCGTAACGGATTCGGACATAATAACACTGGGGGGAGAGCCGGATTTCCGATACGTTGGAAGGCCTCGGAAATGTGATCGGCCCACCTTTCCGAGGCCTTTCAATCCACCAATCCATCACGTGCCACCTCCAACGCCTTTCGATAGCAAGGAAATTTAGCCCAAGATATGCAATAGATCCGATAGTTTTTTTCTAAGGCCAAACTGGACCTCGCCCGCCACGAGAAAGTGCTAACTTCGCCGTCGCGCAATGTACCGCCCTGATATTTGTGTAAACGGTTAGCATATGCGCTCTTAGTACAATGGTTCACGCTGAGAGCCAATCTGGCTATAGCTTCCTAGCGGTAAACCGAGGTTAAGAAGCGTTTGTCAGTCACCCTCTGCCCAGCTTTGTTGACCCCAGATGGCTAGTTGATATCGTCTTTTGACACAGGTGGATAATCGCTATGGTTCACGACCGTAGACTTCATTACGCTGTATATATGAGATAGAGCAGACCTGGCATTCTCCTAGCTCTACGGTAAGTACAGTCCGTTGCTTGGAGTGTTCATGTACTTATCTTCATCTTTGCGTCCATTGTCTTGCCGGATTCGCCGTCCAACGGCTCGGCCTTAGGGATAACAGAAGCAGCAACGGAATGCACTGAGGGCTCAGAAATGGGGGCGGGACGCCCCAAGGCCCCAGAGACGGGTGCGAGAGCATATTTAGGCGTCTCGGCGAACAGTGAGTCGAGAGCTTTAACAGCAATCGAGCTCATGAGTATCTTCTACTAAGCGTCGGACCCCTCATACTAGGCCGCCGACATCTTCGCTTGCGCCTCCAGATTTCGCAACCTCACCTGCGTTTCTGCACCCCGCACCTAGAGCTCCTTCGCGTTGTTTTGTAGGATCTTAATTTGGACGGTTGCATCGTCTAGATCGGCCTTGAGCGATGGGATCCCATGCTAGCCGCATTTGCTGCCTGGGACGGTGCAGGGGTTGGTACAGAGGAGCAAGGGTAGCCTGAGGGGGTAGCGCTGGTAGTAGGAGGCAACGGTGGCTGCAACAACATAGTGTTGCTTGCTAGTAGATCGGTAAGCGACTGGGAGCGACCTCCAAACGCATGAACTTACATAGTGTAATTGCAGAACAGCGGGCGGACAAACGTGCCAGAGTTGATCCAAAACAGGCTACTAGTTGCACGAATGGTACGCGCCGATTTTGTCAATTATGTCGGATAAAATAAAGCTCAAATCACTGCCTTAGGTTATAAAATGTGTCATCGACGGCAGAGGGTAGGAACAGGGAGGCCCGATAGTCTGTCTTGGCCGCCGATGGGGAGTAGCCTACCTATGACAGCATATATTCTGTACTATACACGAGCTATGTTTATGGTCTATTTTATTAGATTCATAATTCAGTGTAAATGCGCAATAAACGGGAGCATAGCCCCAAGCTCGGCAAGGTGACAGCCGAGATCACGTGTTATCAGAAAGGTGCATCGAAAGGCCATGAATCGGTGGAACTCCACTTACATTTCGAGATTTGCCGAAAGGCCTCAGATTTTATCGAAAGGTAAGCGGAAATGTGGACTTCAGAGGCCTTTCGAGGCGGTTGAAAATCCGGCCCTCCCCCCAGTGTAACCATAGTGAAAATCGATTGAGGTTCCGAGTCCGAAGGGAGAATACAGGCGCGTCATAGCACGAATTTCACGAGGTGATCCATCACCTCTATGTAGTTGCGTTGATATGCGTTCTTATACACTCCGACGTTGAGTTTACTTACTCGCCAGAACCCGACAACTCAATTAGATAAAGCGAGCCTAGTAAAGTTCGACCAATACGCTTCTTGTGTTCGTCGTCCAGGACGCTACCAAAAATCGCCGCTGCGACATTCCCGGACATACAACGCAGCTGCTCCCAAGTATCATAGCATAACTCATCCGATATAACCATCCTGTTCTTGTCCGATTCCACCGAGTTGACATCATCCAGCCCAGATCGTTCGCTAAAAACAAGCGTAAGCGTAATCCAAGCGGAAGAAGAAAGAAGGGCGCACTGATAATATGTCTTCCACTGGTCATCGGTGATCGAGGTGTTGTATGGAGGTAGAAGGCTATCAATACGTAGATCAGCCCTGTTGATCGCCCTATTAAGAGAAACCGTCTAAACTCACCACCATCGCTCGACAGACATCTTGGCCCACTCTCCGGTGGGCTTTTCGTCTGAGTACTCAGGCTATTGACGTCCCAAACAAATCAGCGGCGGGGAACATCGTAGAATGGAGGTCAATACCTTGTCCCATTTTAGCTGTGTGGACGCTTGAAGCTGTGGAGTTGATGCTTTCTTGACTCCCGCCGCCGTTTTCTTGCCTCCAGCCGACGCCTTCGTGGTGCCAGTTGAAGCCTTCTTGCTTCCCGTCGCTGCCTTCTTCGCAGGACGCTCGCTAGCCTCTTCAGATGGGTTTGCGCGTTTTGGGGGCATGTTGAGAGAGTGGTGGAATGAAGGAGACTGAAACCCGTGGACAGGTCTTTTATGTGCCACTAGCGCGATTTTTTAATACAATCAGCTGGATAAAGACGCCGTCGCCACCGACAGCAGCCAGGTTCGTTACCGTGATCACTACGAATTATGAGTCGCCTACAGTATACATCAACGTCCGAGGCATGGTGTCGCCTGCTAGCTGGTGTTAGGAATGTTGGAGTCGTTCACAAGTCGTTCCAGCACCTTGGGAGCCCATCAAGCTGACGTCAGCAGAACATCCTGAAGGCCCTGGTTAATTAATTAACTACCTTCGGTTCCGCCACCACATCGCTCATCGAACTTCCAACGTAGACACATCGTTTTTGCCAGTATATGAGCCCATGAGCGCGAACCTGTGACAAAATATACGACATACGGCGCTTGCTTAAATCTGAATTGAGCCTTCCTGTCGTTTGCCTTGAAAGAGCAGAAATCTAGCTAACGTTCACGTTTTGGGCATGTCCGTCCCGCATTCATCGCAGTTCGTGAAACCCGCTACAGCAAACAAAATCTATGTGCTTTTGGCTGGGAATATACGCAACTGATAGGAACCTTCAAATATATACGATCAAAAGTTTGTAGCCGACGTTCGATCCCTGGCGCATAGCGATGTGGCACGATTTAATAGGACTTGAAAACAATACAATGGCTATTTAATCCAGGAGCTCGTTCACCAAGGCTACCTATCCCAGCTTTCTATACGTCGTAGAACAAGCTAGGCATTCAGGCCCCAAGGCTAAACCATGTTTGACTAGTGGACTTGAGGCCATTTACCCGTTCACGAAGCCAGCCCATAATTTCGCTGTCGTCGCAACGATTACCGGACTCGTCAACGAAGTAAGTTCTCTCCCCGAAGATCAGCTCTGTTAGCTCATGCGTTTCTACGACTCTTTGCAGCTGCGCCTGTGATTGTTGAATAATGTAGGCCTCGGAGAGCCGCAACCCCTGAAGTTTGGGACACCTTGCCGAGTACCCCTCCACTTCAGCAACCAGCTTAACAAGCGCATCTAGCACGTTGTTTGTTGGTTTGCCGTCAAAATCGAGACTGAGGAACCGAAGCTCAGGCAGGCAGTCGAGATAACGAGCTAACAACAGATGAGCTTCGGGTTTAAAGTAGCCTGTATGTAACCGAGTGATGCGCGAGCGAGTGAAGAGCTTGTGCATTGCAGAGTCGTGCTCCTCGTCGTCAGGCTCGCCCATCTCAAGCCATACTTCGATATCGTTCGATCCCGGTATAATGCTCTGCATGAGCCGTTTTGTTATGCCTGAATAGCTTGAGCGGCTGGCATGATGGGGATAAGATTCTAGGTACTCCAAATGCGGCAAATGAATCTCCGGATAGCTAGTATGCGACCCCAAGGCGACGGGCACGTTTCGTAAGATCAGAGTACGTAGATTGCGAGTCCTCGAAAGTAGCGACATGAGCTCATCCAGAGTAGGAGTGATGTTCGCGGAGGTATGGTTTAGCTTCAGGCTTGTCAAGGTGTCTGGGACAAAGCGGCTCCAATCGAAGTGACTCAAGAGCTTAGGTCCCCGAGTCGGCCACATCGTGATCGCTTGAAGTGTATTTGATCTACCCGATAGATCGTAGTGGTTGAAGAAGTCCCGGATGTAGGCTTCGTCCGTAGGCGGGGAGATGTTGAAAGATACCGCACGAGTCGATATGTTTCTCAGCTCCGATGGAAGCTCTTGGTCTTCAAAGAAACGGAATCGTGTGAGGCGGAGGTGAACCGGCACGTCGCGCGCCCGCTGAGACCACAAGATCGCCCGGCTGAGCATACTAGCTGGATGATTACATCCAGTCAAATCGATGTACGTCCACAGGCGAGGAGTGCGTATAGCCAATTGCCGCCAGAAGTGACACACCGACGGGATGGTTGCCAGTGGATTGGGCTGAGCATCCGCCTTTGCTGTCCTAGTAGTGTACTGATGAAACACAACGAGCTCAAATATATGAGCTAACAGTTCTGCGGGAAGTCGATTTATGGGGATCATAGTCTTCGAGATATTTCTCGCCCGCCGGAGAAACGAATGTGATTGTGCTAGTTCTTCTTCAGTCACGGGAAGAGAATCAAGCCGTTTGCTCATTTGAACAAGTCTATCATCAAGCGTGCTGTACGTTTCGCCTGTGGTTTGCATCTTGGTAGCAGTTTCGTACAGCTGTGTGCAAGCGCCATGGAAGGCCGACAGCGCCAGGATAAGCTGATTCTGCGTCACATCGAGCTGAGAGAAAGCGTCGTTGAGTGGTACAGAGAGCATGGAGGGGCGGTAATGAGGAGGATCCTAGGTCGTGGCTTGAAGCAGGGCATTCAGTTGACAGATTGCGCGCTTATATGCGTTCCTATCGTAAAGCACACGGCATTACGTAATATGGCTGTGCATGCGCCAAGCCGAATTGTTGGCCCGTGAGGCCACGCCTCAAGAACATATGCTGTGGTATGAGGAACAGGGTTGCCACAGCGTTGAATTTTAACTCCGGATATCTCGGATTTCCCTACATGGCTCGAGATACTGAAATCATGGCTGCAGCGAAAACTATGCCGGCGTAAGAGTCAGTGCAATGGAGGAAACCTCAGGCTCAACTTAGGATAGCAAGTTGGTTTTTTTTTGTCTTCGTGACGAGTCTTTTCAGGGTTTCATGGCTTTTTATTTGCCTTGACTGGAAATCTTCTGGTTCTTTGTACTGGCGCTTTCCGGTATCCAATACAAGCACTCATTCACCGATATTACATGCCCCAGCTTCCTATTCAGCACAGGACGAGACATTCAGGCGCCAAGGTCAAACCATGATATGTCGTCGGACTCGACGTCGTCAACCCGTTCACGAAGCCAGTCCATGATTTCTCTGTCGCCGTGAGGGCTACCGGACTCGTCAACGAAGTAGGTTCTCTCCCCGAAGATCAACATCGTTAGCTCATGGGTTTCTACAACTCTTTTCAGCTGCGCCTGTGACTGTTGTATAATGCAAGCCTCGGAGAGTCGCAAGCCCTGGAGTTTTGGACACCTCGCCGAGTACTCCTGCCCTTCAACCGACGTTGCAACAAGCGCATCTAGCACGTTGTTCGTTGGTTTACCGTCAAAATCGAGGCTGAGAAACCGAAGCTCAGGCAAGCAGTCGAGATAGCGAGCCAACAGCAAATGGTCTTCTGGTCTGAAGTAGCCTGTATGCAGCCGGGTAATGCGTGAGCGGGTGAAGAACTCGTGCATCGCGGAGTCGTGCTCCTCGTCATCAGGCTCGCCCATCTCGAGCCATGCTTCGATATCGTTTGATCCAGGTACGATGCTCTGCATGAGCCGTTTCGTTATACCTGAATAGTGTATGCGGGTAGAACGATGGGGATAAGACTCTAGGTACACCAAATGCGGTAGATGAATCTCTGGATAGCTAGTGCGCGACCCCGAAGCGACAGGCACGTTTCGTAAGATCAGAGTATGTAGATTGCGAGTCCTCGAAAGTAGCGACATGAGCTCATCTAGAGTAGGAGTGATGTTCGCGGAAGTATGGTCTAGCTTCAGGCTTGTCAAGATGTCTGGGACAAAACGGCTCCAATCGAAGTGACTGGAGAGCTCGGGCCACACAGTTCGCCCCATCGTGATCGCTTGGAGTGCATTCGATCTACCCAATAGATCGTAGTGATTGAAGAAGTCCCGTATGTAGCTTTCGTCTATATGCTGGGCGAAGTTGAAAGATGCCGCGCGAGTCGATATGTTTCTCAGCTCTGGTGCAACCTCCTGATCTTCAAAGAAACGATAATGTGGGAGACGGAGGTGTACTGGTACTTCACGTGCCCGCTGCGACCACAAAATTGCTCGGTTGAGCATAGGGTCAGTATACTCAGCCAACTCGATGTAATTCCACAAACGAGGAGTACGTAAAGCCAGTTGCCGCCAGGAGTGACACACAGATGGGATGGTGGCTAATGGATTGGGATGGATACGCTCCTCTGCCGCGCTGGTGTGGTCCCGAGGAGAGACGACAAGCTCAAATATAGGGGCGAGCAACTCCACAGGAAGTCGATTTATAGGGATCATAGTTTTCGAAATGTTTCTTGCCTGCTTGAGAAACGAGAGCGATTGTGCGAGTTGCCGTTGAGTTTTGGAGAGAGAAGCAAGCCGTTTGCTCATCTGAACAAGTCTATCATCAAGCGCGCTGTATGCTTCGTCAGTGCTTTGCGTCTTGGTCGCAGTTTCGTATAGCTGTGTACAGGCATCGTAGAAGGCTGAGAGCACCAAAACGAACTGGCTCTGCGTCGCCTCGAGCTGAGAGAAAACGTCGTTGAGTGGTGTTGAGAGCATAGAAAGTGATTAGCGGTGATGAGGACGATCCTAGGTCGTGGCTTGAAGAAGGATACCTGACGGAAACAGCATGCGCTTATAGCGCTCCAGTAACCGGTTATACAGTATGACTCTGACATTATGTAATATGGCTGTCCATGCCCGTGCCGGCTTTGATCAAGCCTGTGCGGCCGCGCCACAAGAAGGATGCTGTGGTATGGAGGGCAGACCCACCAAAGTGTTGATATGAGTAGATTTTGAACTCTAGGTGTCCCGTATTCTGTGTGTATCAGGCTGCTCATAGCTTTTCATATCTCATCAGCGAGGAGCAGATACCTACCTACACCACGATTGGGCCAGGGCGGAACTGGCAAAATCCGACGAAGATGAGTATGTATCTCTTTAAGCTCAGTGCGGTAAAAACTACCCCCTCGTAAGATTTGGTGGCTCTGCACCTGTTGCCATCATGTTCGTTGAATGAAGCATCTAGCTACGCTCAAATTTGAGCTGCTCACTTGGTACTACGCATATATCTCGCATTAGTTACCTACACCTTCACGAACGCGCCTTTTTAGGTCTGTGCCTGGAGCGGGGAGTCCAGAGGAGAGTAAACTACTAAAGAAAGCTACGATTGCCACGGTGGGCTGCATGATCGAATCGGTCGATACTTTCTCGTCTTCATCGGGCCGGCACTCTTCGATCTTGCTATGGTAGGACTCGGCCGATTTCCCCCCATTTGGACTCGCATATCGCACATATATCTATGCCAGTTATGAGAGATTTCCCTCTCGACAACCCACGTCTACTTCCTTGCTTACTATTCATTTCGTACGAGCTCACGAGTCACCGCGCTGCGTGTAAGATTTGAGTAATAGCATGACGAACAAGTCGGAGGAATGATGCGTAATATGACAACGTGTCTGTTTGCACATGTGTACCTGATCCGCCACGTTTAATGACGGCCGCGGCGCCTCCTCTGATCCTCCACACTCCCCCTTTCCCCCTCACTCCACTCACTAGTGCACTCGTTCCCACCAACCACTACGGTAAACGCACCAACGATGGAACCTACTCAGGCCCACATGCCAAACGGCGATGACGGCGGGATGTTATCTCACATCCACGTCCTACACCCGACTCATACCAAGGCACCACTCACACTTGCTGTACCTCCTGGCGCAAAAGTAGCAGATTTGAAGACTGCGATTGCGGAAAGGTGTCCGGGTCAGCCGAAGCCGAACGGTCAGCGGATCATCTGGAATGGGAGGATCGTGGTGGATGAGGAGGTAATCGGCGATATTTGGAAGGTGAGACTTTCCTTTCATTTAGCATTTACATTTCGCTGATAGTTCAATATAGCCCGGTAATAGCGCACACACTGTTCATTTGGCGGTTCACCCATCTGCGTGGTCATCACCCCCAACGACCGAGGAACCCATGACTGCACCGCCAGCCCCTGCCCCTGTCACGCGGGGAACCCCTCTCCTGAACTCTGGTTTTTTCGCAAACCTACCACAAAGTCCTTATGGTCTTGTCCCGACCACACCAAACCCACTTCCAACTCAGACAAGCATTGCGAAAGACTTTGTGATGTTCCACCACACCAACGCGCTCCGAGTCATGGCCGGCCAACCGCTCGAGCCGTGGTCAAACATCTGGGGCCTCGACCAGAGCACTGCGGGCTACTGGTCCTATCTAGGGATCACCAGTGCCGGACATTCGTATCCGCATATTTTGACATCGCCGTATCCTCCTCAGTCGGCAGGCGAGGTCGGGTTGGAGTATAGCTTTGTCAATATCGAGTGAGTCTCAATCGCGTTTCGGAGCATTTCTTCAGGCTGACGTGAATGAACAACTGCAGCGGCCGACCTTATCTATCTTTATTGAACCCTGGCGCTACCCCAACCGCGATGCAGCAACACGCTGTCACAGTCCTCACCTCCACCCTCGGTCTCATCCCTTATCTAGACGACCTCACACCCCCGCCTCCACCAATCCCACCGATCCATGTCACATATCTCGACAACCAGCTCCGGCCCGTCCAAACCCGAATTCGCCGAGCACGACGTCTGGCCGTTGCACTGCGCACGGTGGTCCCGCTCTCGTTTACACTCCTCAGGGCATCGCTGTTTGTAGTGTTCTTCCCGCCGGCCCGAGAGCCGCTGTGGCTCTTGGTGATCATCGGGATCGTATGCTACGAAGCACGGATGATCCTGAACCGTGCGAATGATGCGGAGCCGAACCCGCAGCCCGAGGGAAACAACGCAAATCTAAACGCCAATGCGCCTAACCAGGTTGCGAATAACAACAATCGCAATGGGAACAACGTACCTGTGACTCTTCGTTCCATTCTTGACCGAGCGACGCTCACTGGAATCGACTCTGAAGCTACTTCGTTGGATTTGGAAGTACCGGAACGAGAGTTTCGAGGGGCGCCACACGATGCGGCCGAGTCGAGTCCTATAAAAGAGGCACTCGTACGTGCACGAACTTTTTTAGTGTTGTTTGGTGTAACGCTTGTACCGGCTGCGTGGGCGAGGAGACGAGAGGCGTTACGACTGCGAGAGGGTAAAGTGAGGGTTGTGTATGGAGAGCGAGCGAATTTGATAGGAAGGCAGGGGAACGCTGAGCAAAGTCAAACTCTGGATGGTGCATCGCAGGACCAGAACCAAGAACAGACGCAACCTCGGGAAGAAGAAGTGCCGTTAGGGGACAGGAGACGATTCGGACTGAGGATGGGAGGATGGAGGAGAGAGTATGTCGAGCGTGTGCTTGGTGGGTTCGAGGAGCACGTCGAGTAACGTTGTGGTGCTGGGTGTGTTTTTATTTTATCTTTTTGGTTTTCGGACGTCACTCTTTAAACTGTTATTTTGTCACTGCGCTTTTTTCTTTTTTTTGACTGATGCGTTACCTCTCTCTCTTTGGATTTTTCCTGATTATTTTATCGATGTGTGAATAGGAATAAAGTGATGTTGTATTCATACTTGAGCTAAATACTCTAAGGACGAAGGATGATTCCCAACGGTGTTGGCACCGGGCGTGAATTTCCTAAATGCACAAGCGCCGCCTGGCGGCACATTACCTTGCCGACCAATCAGTAGTCTCGTGACCAATAACTTCCAATTACTCTACATTCAAGCCGCTAAGCTGGCTTCAGTCGTGTTCGTAAGTAGTTTGTACTTTCATTTACAATTGAAAACACTTGCTTTTATTATTTCGCCATTATGGTAATCGTGAGACTCCGGCTCCAAAGAATTAGGTGGAATTAGAGGCGGGGGGGGGGGGGGGGGTTGGCTCGGACGGCTCGGCACCGCCTCGCCCCCAGCTGCAAATTGCTATTCTCCCAGCTTTGGACAAAGTCTAGCTAAAGTACAAAGCATTGAGCCGGACCTACCAAAGCTAGAGCCAGGTAAGACCAGCCTATAGTTGTTCCTCATACCCGGCGGACGCCACGCTGGCCCCGCCTGAGCACGCATATACGCATCGCCAATGGTCCCCATCAGCCCGTTCAATTGAGCCCCTGGGATGGCCAGCTGCCGCCCGGTGTACAAGCGGCGCGCGCTGCTGTGAAGCTAGACGTCCCGCAAGATGTGCACTCTCAATACCTAGCCAGATACGTGGGCCCCAGGGAGTTTTTTCTTCCATTTTCTCCATTGAATGCAATCCATTGACGGCTCAGCACAGGGGATGTATGACACATATACTCGAAGACACACTGAGAGGTGGATCATACCATACTACCACCTCACCTACTATGTCACCCCCTTTGCTGCTGGACCCCCCCTCCCGCCTCAACCAACGCTCCCTAGACAAACCGCCGCTGTAGTGTGTCTTATCTTAGAGTATAAATAGTTAGCGTAAATACCTTGGTGGTGTCATAAGTAGGTAGGTAAGGTAGATGAGCCAGAATGTATGTAGTCCGAGTCCGTCGTCGGACGGACTACAGAGCTAGCGATTGTGACTGGCTAGCATCGGGTAACCCGATCAATACCGGGATTCGAGTCAACATAATGAGTCTAACAAGAAAAAATACTTATAAATTTTTGCATTTCTGAGGGTGACTGTTCTCGCCGATAGAAACCTTGCCAGGGCGAGGTAGATGTCAATGATTAGGTCACCCAATTTGGTGAGGTTTGGTATTGAGCAGGCTGCTGACTAAGATCCGTGGCTCGGCGCTTGTATCCCGATCTAGTGCCCCATAAATTCGTTGGCAGGTGAGACATCGGAAACCCCTCCATTCACGTGTGGCGCTGGTTGGGATTGCTCCTTCCTTCCTCTTGACTATACAGTTTGAACCATAAATGTGACGTCTACGTGGGTTGGATGGTTATGTGTCGTTTGCTGGGCTAAGACTGTCTATGTATATCGTTTCCGGAGTTGCCGTGGTAGCACACATACACTTGTGTTTCAGCTGCTCTATTGTTCTCTTGTGTACTTAAGCCGTATGCTGGGAAATATACGGCCCCACTCATTTCGTCACCTTCTACCTTGCCCACTCCTTTTTATTATTACACTCGGCTCACTAATGGAGTTACATACAGCCACGAATGCAAGCTTGCAGGGAGCTCCGGTAAGCACGACTCGGGTATCTTGTCACTTGAATTGCGCTAATACTATTGTTCAGGCTCAGTATGTAAGTAATACTTGCGTTATCGTTTCGTCGGCGTACCCAGGACTGACTAGCGTTTCATCATAAGCAGGTCATAACGGCAAACAACCATGGATTGGGAGAATCAGCCGCTGGAGAAAATGAACCTACGGTGATTGATACGACTTTTTGTACCGTATATAATTGAATGTCCTCATAATTAGGGGCAGAAGACTTCAGGGATTGAACCACTGGATAACCAACCTTCTCACGAGCAGGCGAACTCGATCGACGAACGCGCAGCACCCTGCCAGGAGGAATTCGTCGACCTACTTTACGAACTTCACGCCGAATATCTTGAAGATTACCTACTAGTCTCAACAGACCAGGATCTAGCTGAACTTGAAGCTTTCGTCGCGGAATCAACTACCGACGAGTGTTTCTCGCAAGACCCCGTGGCGTTACTCTCTCTAGCTTCTATGTCCCGCTACGCCGACAACCTACTACATGGGCTATGGTCAGAACAGCATGATCTAGCAATCGAAAGATATACCCAGGTAGCTTCGTCCTCACGTATGAATGGTGATGTACGGTTGGGAGCGCTTGTCTCTTTGGTGGATTTATATTCGCGTCGCTTCAGACTAAAAGGAGAACCATCGGACCTCGTACAGGCGAAAGATTTTCGTAGTCGGATGGCTCCATACCTAGAAGCTCCTGCATACATCTACAACCACCTGGCCAATCTACACTTTTCGCTATGCCGAAATAAAGATCTGCCCTCATTACTTGATCGAGGGCTGGAATACATGTCAAAGGCGGTATCACTCACGCCTGATGAAGATCCAACCAAACTTATCCGACTTGACAAGCTGGGCGAAGCGTACCATGCCCGATATGAATTTTCGGGGAACCGAAGTGATCTCGATAAGGCAATCAAGTGTCACGTCCTGACGGTACCTCGAATGCCCGATACGCACCCACAAAAACTCCAGCGTTTACAGAAATTGAGTAGCGCGTATCGAAATCGTTATAGGCATCTAGGGCAGCTCGCAGACCTCGACGCAGCGATTAATGTCTACCGGAAAGCGCTGTTTCTCATACCAGATGGCCACAGCGAGAAGCTTGCTTGTCTGGGCAACTTGGGTCTTGCATATTCTCAGCGATTTGAACACCTGGGGCAGATCTCAGACTGCGATTCAGCTATTGAATTGTTTAATCAGGCGATACTCGAACACGGCTGCGATTCTTGCCGATCCTCACGTCTGAGCGACCTTGGGTCTGCTTGTCTTGCTCGATTTGAGGCGCTCGGGCAACTGGCGGACTTGGACACTGGATTTGCGGCTCACCAGCAAGCATTAATGACACTAAATCCCCAAGCGAGCCAGTACGATCGGGCTAGGGCACTGAACCTGTTGAGTAACGGATATTACTTTCGGTATGGGCATTCGGCGGACCCTCTGAATCTCGACTTGGCTATTCATTACTACGTCGAGGCACTGTCCCTCTTGCCTGAAGATGACGATGACCGACCAACCGTCTCGCTGAACCTTGGAGTCGCATATGGAGCCCGCTATACGCATCTCCGAAAACCTGAGGATCTGGATCTTGCTATTGATTGCTTGCACGCCGCAACTAAAGGTGACAAGATGTGGCTAAGGACCCAGACATTGAAGACTTTGGGAGAACTCCTGAGCGACCGATTTGATCGTTCGCGCAACGAGACCGATATTCTTCAGTCATTAGACTGCTTCAAGCAAGCAGCACAATCGTCTATTGGGGATCCGAAAGTCAAGAGTATTGCGGCGCATGAATGGGCGAGAATAGCTGTGGTATATGTTCCGGATAGGTCCTTCCTCGAGGCATACGAGCATTTCATGTCACTGATTCCTGACGTCGTTTGGCTTGGTCTGTCTACCAAAGCTCGTTATGAGAAGGTATCACGCATATCCTATGTTACGGTAGAGGCTGCCATCGGCGCATCGACGATCGACGAGCTTGAACTGGCACTTGAGTGGCTAGAACAAGGCCGATCAATCGTCTGGAACCAACTACTACAACTGCGCAGCCCCCTTGATAGGCTTCAAGAAATAGACCCGTCACTCGCTCAAGAGCTCGCGGATGTGGCTCATCGACTCCAGAATTTAACTTCGCTAAAATCCTTAACGGCCGCGGCGAGTAATTACCAACAGGATGATCACTCACTTGAACGCTCTGCGCAACTTCACCGCCGACTAGCCGAACGGTGGACGCAGCTCTTAGGTTGCGCTCAGGCACTTCCTGGAATGAGCGAATTTTTAACTCCTATGAAGGCATCGAAACTAGTGGAATCAGCTCGTGAGGGCGCTGTGGTCGTGGTTATGATCCACAGGCTGTTCGGGGGTCATGCCATCATCATACCTCCAGGAGAAGCACCTCTTGATTACCTTTCCTTAGAAGATCTGTCCTACGCAGACCTGGCGAGTGCTTACTGCCAACTAAACCACGCTCACCTCGGGAAATCTCGCATGGAGCGAAAATTTGTTACAGCAACCAAACGACCGGTGGGCAAAGAATTCACAGGTCTATTAGCTATGCTATGGGACAAGTTAGCTAAGCCAGTTCTCGACCTTCTTGGATACACGGTAAGTCCCCAAACTACAGGCTTGTGCCCAATTATCTAATATGTATACTAGGAAAACTTACCTGCTGATCAGCTGCCACGCATTACTTGGTGCACGACTGGCATCTTGTCGTTTCTTCCCCTCCACGCAGCTGGCGACTATAGCAGACCGAACTGCGCACTGTTTGACTTTGCCGTCTGCTCATACACCCCAACCTTGAGTGCACTACTCGTTCAACCACCAGCTCCGGCTACGTTCTCTGGAATTGCTATGGTTGGCCAGGAATCTACTCCTGGCTTGCCGCAACTTTCCGAGACGAGAAACGAGCTGGACAAAATAGTTGAGCAAGCCAATCACGTACATATAAGCACCACGCAGCTCGATGGGGAAAAGGCTACTTCTAATGCTGTGATTGATGCGATGGAACAACGCAGCTGGATTCATCTCGCATGTCACGCCAGTCAGAACTATGCGAGCCCCGCGGCCAGTGCCTTTCATTTGCACGACGGACCACTCGACTTGGCAACGATTACCCGAAAACATTTCAAGCATGCTGACCTAGCATTCCTATCGGCCTGCCAAACCGCCACGGGAGACATGGCGCTGTCGGAGGAGGCTGTCCATTTGGCAGCTGGGATGATCATGGCAGGCTATCGAGCCGTAATCGCAACTATGTGGGCGATTGAGGATCAAGATGCACCACTGGTGGCCGAAAGATTTTATGAGTATATGCTGAGGGATGGGGTACCCGACAGTAGGAAATCTTCGAGGGCGCTGCATTATGCTGTTACTGGCCTTCGGGAGAAAGTGGGAGCGAGCGCATATAGGCGTTGGGCACCTTATATTCACATGGGGAACTGAGTTTGTCTAATTTGTAGTGGAATAAATTTGAGTTTACCTATTTAAGTTACTCCTAATATCCTAAACGCATTCCCTGGGCTTCATTGCTAGGCGTTCCAAGGGCGGTGATGTCGTGGTATCTCTGTAATCCATCTGCTGAAGGATATACCGCGATCACTCCCCGCATTTTCAGATCTGGTCTACGTATCTCGTATTTATGTAATGTCTCGTCTAAGTATCTGAGACCCCACCACTCTGTGTTAAATCTAGCCCGGGTTTGAGGCTCTGGATGGGCGGATATATGCGTCAAATTAATCAGCTCAAGGGATTAGGGAATCAGTCAAATAGTTGTCACGCGTAGCGATCAAGCCACAGCTTAGTTTATATCAGTACTATCCGATACCCACCCTCACACATATCAAAGATGCGATCGCGTCTCCGGAGATATTATGGCTAGCTTCACATGAATGTTTAGTGCTGGACAAAGTGGCGCGTAGGGCAGGGCCCATAACACAACCGGCCACCCAGTGGAACAAGGATTTTACGGTACGTGAGGTTATATTATGCGTAAAGTACCGGAAGATCTACATTCAACTAGCAACGTATAATTATAAACCCGTGACTATCGATGCCGCTATCCTCAGGTCCTCCCAGACAGAGGGCCGCGCTTCAGTGTCAGCACGAGCCCAGATTTCGGTCATGATCTGCATTGAGTCAAACCCGCAAGTACCTGGCTGTAAGCACTCCGATAGCCCGCCCATACGCCGCTTAATAATATCCCTGTCACGTTGTCGACAAGCAGCTACTCCGAACTGGCGTAATGGTAAGACCAAATCCTGATACGTACGAGAGGACATCACGCTTACGATAATCATAGGAAGCACCAAAAACTCGTCTGGTTTCCGTCCGGATTTAATCATTTCGAGGAGCCTGATAAACCGCTGCAACGCTTTCGCTACCCGGGGATCAGTGTTGTTGGCACCGGAAAGACCCTGGTGGTAATGTGAGTGAACGGTTATCCGGGAACGGTGGGAGCACTGACCATATAGATATAAACATACAAAGCATGTCGCCACGCCTCTTGTATTCCTATCCCTACGACATTTACGAACGGGTCTGTCATGGACGCCGCGATTGGTCTGAAAATGTTGAGCTCAGTCTCGAGCTCGCTAATGGTACGACCATCCACCTCAGATGCAGAGTTTTCTCGTAGCATATTGATTTTCGCCAGTATCACAAGGAATTGGTCTGGCATGCCTTGCATCCATTGTAACCCAGTATCGCCAATCTCGAACAAGTTCTCAAAGTACTGGGGCATATCTGTCGTGTCGTATCGGAGACACATGGGCCGGCAGGTTCTGGTGCTGAAAAGAATGTCCATAGCTGGGAAGTGACGAACAGAGACTTCAGGGTGGAGAAGACTTGCTCTCAAATTTATGAGCTCATCCGGAGGCTCGGGGCAGGCACGTCGATATATAGGCGCCGCCGCTTCGATTAGAGCCAGGGTATCCGACAACCGCCTCGATAGACAATGAATGGACATGATCTAGATTGAATGTATTAATAAAATTAATTTCGGGGACACGAGTGGCAACCAACCTCCATGACGTCGCCTAATGCATTCAGGGCATCTTGTCTATCCAGCTCATAGGACGTGATGGGCTTAGATTTGAGCGAAACGATGTTTGAAATTACACTATCGCGAAGTAATGGGATCGCGGGAACATGGCTCACAGCGAGGGCTGGATTCTTGATCATCGACCGAACGATGTGGGCCTTGAGGGTAGTGACGCAGCGAGCAGTTGCAGATCGTGTATATCGCCCAAGGAGAAAATCCTTTGCCTGGGTAGCTAGTTTGCATGGTTCAAGTACAGAATAAGTTATCCATTTTGAATCTGGAGAGACAATTATTAGCGTGTAGGGGATCAGGAAGTAAAAACGTACAGCTTTCTAAAACAAAAGGCAGTGAGTTGCTTGGTATATCGCTGTTCAGTGCTAGCGTACGATAGACTGTCTCTCTATCTGCTGCCGCATCGGAGTCTTCGCTAGTTACCGATTCATTATCTCGGTCGATGTGAGGGGATGAACGTGCCAGCTCCTGGAGATCAAGAAGGACGGGCAGAGTCAAGCTGGCCGGGGTTTGCGTTGTACTGCGAGAGATACTGGTGTTGGTTGGCGAATGCATTGACTGACTGCATGTAGAGCCATTCGCGGGCAAAGTGTTGTTTAAAAACTCCGGGTCGAGATTCCAAGAATTTGAGTTAAGCTGATCATACATAGAACTCGCAAGGAATGGGGAATGCGTCGGGATGTCCGGTAGGGCTAAGGGAGCCCACTCGTTCGGTGTAGCTTGTATAGAAAAGCCTATATCCTGCCAAATATTCAGATCAAGCTCAGAGTGTGTTGCATCGTCCAATGACGAGAGTTCTAGAGTGTCAACGGGGGCAGTAATAGCACCGTTGAAGTAGGTGTCTATTAAGCCTGAAGCGAACATCGTATCAAGATCGGAAGCTAGGTCTTGTTGGAGAGGAACCGGTGACAGATGGAATGACACAGAAGGTGTAGAGTCCCCCAGGTCAAACACTTGAGATGCACTTGTGGGTTCGTAAAAAGACGCGGAATTTCTAGAGGCAAAGCCAGATAGTTCGCCCCCTTTCTTTGGCCGCCGAGTCCTTCGTTTGAGGGAATCAAGATATGAGTATCCTAGACATTCTATACCGGCGCGGGTACATCTTTCACAGACGGGTCGCCCCTCGTCACACTTTTTGCGTCTGCGGTGAATTCAGAACACGAATACGTCAGGCCCAGTGTCGCATACCTATTTTTACACGTCAAACAGCCTGTTTTAGAGCGAACTTGAGTCGAAGACATGTTTTTTTTAATGCCCGGGTTGTTTGGTAGGTAAGGTAATATAAAGTTGACGAACTCGGCGGGGGAGCATTTTGTGAGGTGGCGGCGCGTTGACTCGGCTCGGGGCCGCGGCGTCGTCACGTGATGTGACTCAAGCTAAACCTCTTTTGACCTGCAGGCAGGCAGCGTCTTTTTGCACCTTCGGGCGGGCGCCAGGGGGTTGGCGTCGTGCTAGTACTAGGGTATTGCTTATTTTGAAGTCATTTCAGGCCGCTCGAAAATTATCCAATATAGCTGAATAGACCATTCTATTGTCGCACAAGCTCGTTACATCGTATGAGGAGAAATGAGCGATGCAGCGGTCAAAACACATGAAAGGAGCGTGAATTAGGAAGATAAGGTATTTAGTTCGAATAGTGTAAGGTCACACAGAAAGGAGTGTTGAGATAATCTCAGCTCAAGCCTTCGTCAACTTTGTGCGCAAGCTCGTAAAGAGATTTGAACGGCGGATGCGGAACAGGTAGGTGCATAGATAGATCAAAATTATGTTGAAAACCTAATTGCGGATATTTCAGTTACGAGAACGAGGTTGCAAACAAGGCGACTTACTGTGTATGCAAAGAGCAAACCAACATCGCGCCACCGATTCGCAAAAGACATGTTAATCGCAGCCCTAATAAATTCTCAGTAAAAGTTGGCCAAACTAATAAGTATATCTTACAAATATGCGTCCGATGAGCTCTGGGGGCAGAACTGGCAGTTCGATGAGTCGCTCCCGTTGAGAAGATAGCCGCCAGCCTGAGAAATGTATTGACCCATAAATTGCTGGCAGGTTTGTCCGGATGGTGGTGTTAATGTCTGAATCTCGGTCGACGAACAGCTGTGAGACGATGAAAGATCGTCAAATGCCGCCAAATTCTACACTACGGTCTACTCACCGAGTTTCCATCCCACCAACCCCGTCAACAACCATACCTTCGATTAGATATGTGAATGGCGATAGATGGTCTTTAAGCTTTCAATCAGTGACAACCCAAAATACCGTATTCAGTACTTACACATCCATTTCCAGAAGGGAATAAGCTGCGAGTATGGTTGCATGACACCGTTACTAATATAAGAAGGTGAGCAGGAATGTTAAGTAGGTAAATCCGAGCCCACTTACAATGTGAGCACAAACGAGAACAGGAAGCTGAAAAGAAGGCCAGAGATCATGGCATTTGGGGCCATGGCTGCGACTGCTTGCGAGAATGTTGTGTAATAGAGCGGGAAGCAAATGCACAGAATCAGCCACTACGAGATGTATTAGTGCGCATACAAGCTCCTTGTGTTCAATACCTACCATATAACCAGCGCGATTAGAGTCGCTCGGGAGTCCAACGGTCCAGTACCAGCAAAAGTAGAACATTGCAGATCCGAAGATATTGAACGGGAGTTCAACGAGCTAGATGGTCATTAAATACCTCGATATTCGAAAGTAATGGAAGAGAAAGCGGACACACCAAACTGGAAGTAACCAACGGAACCCACGAATACATCTTGCTTTGCTTTTCGCGGTATTCATATATGTTCCTAAAGTTGATGAACTCGACCTGAAGCTGGTTGCTGAGCGACGATGATAGAATGGTAGCTGTATTGTGAAGGTTTTAAGAAATTTTGTCCCAAAAAAGCCGAGAGACCGTACCCATGAAGATAGCAAAAAGCTTGTTCTGGGAGCCTTGAATCGAGTTGTCTGCTTGGAAGAATGTGAAACCCATGAAGAGACCAGCAAGAATGTTCAGGGCAAGCTTGCTCATAATGTAGGTCGGGCTGCGAACATAATGCTTGAAAAGATATCAGATACTTCGTAGAAGCATAAAAAAGTAGTACTCACGCGGAAAGATCTACGAAGCAAGGAAGTAAGCTGATTCATTTTTCCTGTCGCGAATTCAGGATGGTCTCGGCTCTCGTCGGCCGTCTGCTCGCGGCCCCTCTGGTGCAACAACCGCAGCTCTTCCTCGAGCGAAGCTGATTCAGGGGCCCTCTTCCAAGCGGCGTGCCAATCAACTTCGCTTTTAGCAGTAGCACCAGCGCTGTCCAAGGAGATTAGGAGTTACCAAACTGTGATTGAGCAAGGCTTACCCAATGACGTCCAGCATATATTCTGCCGGGTTCTCTTCAGGCTGACATTTTCGAGCACCATTCCGCTCAAAGTACGCTATTGAAACGTTAACACATGTTTATTCGAACAAACCGATTGTACTTACAAATCATGTTGCTTGAGTTATTTCCTAGGTCTCCAAAGTAGCAGGTCTGACCGCCTTTACGAAGCAGCAATAGTCGATCAAATGATTGAAAAAGCTCGGCCGATGGTTGATGGATTCTGTTAAAGATGATTAGGTTTATTGATAGAATACGGAAGTCATACAACTCACGTGCAGAGAATTGCCTGGCCGCGATCAGCCAGCGAGCGCAAAAACGTGATGATAGCCCAAGCTGATTGCGAGTCCAACCCAGAGGTGGGCTAAAGAATAGATGAGTAGCTGTAAAATGCTTTATAAGAACCTCGTACCTCGTCAAGGAACAGTAGCAACTGGGGCTTAGCGGCAAGCTCGACGCCAATGGTGAGCCGCTTACGCTGCTCGACATTCAGACCTTCTCCGACGATTCCGACGACAGCATCCGCATATGATTCCATATCGCACATCTTAATGACTTCTTCGACACTATAAACGTGTTAATGAGGCAAACAATCAGCATAAGCCTCGACTTACAAAGCGCGCTTCTCCGCTATAGGGACAGAAGCTGGCTGGCGCAATTCAGCTGAGAACATCAAAGCCTCTCGGACAGCTAGCTCGAGACAATTAGTATATAAGATCCATAACTCCATAGAGCATATACTCACTCGTGCTTGCCAGATGAATATCCATTTGCTGACAATACCCAGTCTGTGCAGCGAAATCACGGGGGAGCGCCTTGCCGTTGACAAATCGGTCACCAGTAATTACGCCGGTACTAACACGCTCAGCAAGTGCGTTGAGGAGCGTAGTCTTTCCGGCTCCACTCTCCCCCATAAGTGCGGTCTAAGTTCAAGCATTAATGACCCTATCACATACTCGTCAGGTCGAACAATAACTTACCATCTTTCCAGGGGCAACGTATCCCGAAACATCATCCAGTAGCCGCCTATCATTACCTCCGCTCAACGGGATATCATAGTTCATATGGTACCACGAGAAGACCGAATCCGACTTCGGGGGCGACCTTTGAGCAGCCTTGGCCTCCTGATGATGTTTTTCTGTAACTACACCGGAGAGTGCGCGTCCGGACTCCGTATCTTTTGCATCTCCGTGGTCATCGAGCGATGGAATCTTTGCGTTTTGTTTGAACACTAGTTGAGTTGCTCCGCCGGCCATGTGACTCGCTCGTTCTGTGGCAAAGAGGAACCAAACCAGAAAGCCAACCCAGAAGGCTAGCACGATACCGCTGTGCATACAAAGATTAGTATAATCTCTGGCACCGTCGTGAAAACGGCTTACAAGTTGCGCCAGAGATTTTTGTACGAATATCCATACGATGCCTCCACAAATGCATCTCCGTCTACGAACGATTGACCGGCCATAGCTCCGACAGTAGCACATACTTGATTCCCAAGTCCAATGTTCTCGTATCCCGGACCGGAGGGCACGAAATGCGAACACTCGCCCCGTAACCCGTGAAACTCGTTCACAATTAGGGCTTCGAACCCGTAACGGATGGGATTGATGTATGTAATCCACTTGAGCGCACCAATCCTATGAGTCCGAAGCCCATTAACGGATGAAATGAGCAAAAGCTGGAACTCTTACATTGATGGGCGAGGAATAGTGTAACCGGTGTATAGGACAAGCGCCAAAGTGCCAATCCCCGCAACTGCTTGTGCTGTGGATTCTTGTGCAAAGCTTGCCGCAATCGCTCGGAAATACGCCTTCATAGTGAGAGTCATCGCGAAGGTGATTAGAACGAAGATGAAGAACTTGGAAGCCTCTCGTTGCAAGCCTAGCGAAAATGTTAGTGATAAGGCAACGTACTGGGGAACTGACTCACCAGTCATAAAATATAAAACCACGGAAAATAATATTTGAGTAATGAACGAGATGGGAATATCGACAGCAGTCAGCGCCAACGCTTCAACAAATGGATGGTCTGTCGGAGTTATTAGCGAGGAAAGTGATAAGCTATGGACGATAAACTCACACATGGCAGCCTTCTGATGTCTCGCGACAATCGGCCGTTGCGCATATAACGCCGGGATTTCAGCCTGTGTTCAAGTTGGTTACGAACAGTTAAGCATAAACATTATGATTAAGCTCACCGTTGCACTCAGAGCTCCAAATAAGACGGAGAAGAATAACACACCGCCCCTCGAAAAGTACGCGCTTGTTGCAACCGGCATATTCAAGAACACACTGCCCATAATCAAGGCTTGCGCCAAGAATACGGTGGTCATGATAACCTGTGCCGCCATATTCCCGCGTAGGATCTGCACACGGCGAAGCATGATGCCCCGGACTTGCATCATCAATGAGACTGTATATGCGCTATCCCGGTTCATTGTCGTGGCACGCTCGGCACGTGCACTCTCCTTGTAGTGCGCGAGGCGGTCCTTCGGAGCCTGCATGTATCGTTCCGCATTGGCATGGTTCGCGCGGCCCCCAGGACTTTCGATCCAACGCTTGGCAAACTCCTCGGCAGTGCGCGGGACGCGGTTTTCCCGTCCTGGGCGAGGGGTACGTGCAAGGGGGTCGGTGATGGCAACGAGGAAGTCGGCGGTAGTCTGACGTTCGACCGGTTCCCAGCCCATATCGATGAAATACTGTCGGGCTCGATCGGCGGGACCAAAGTAGATCTGTTTACCCGAATAGATTACGCAGACCTTGTCGAAGAGTTGATAGAGAGATTCAGAAGCCTGGTATATGCTGACGATGGTGGTTGAGTGGCCGATGTCAGTGGCAATTCGAAGCGCGCGGACAAATTCGAGTGCAGTACTGGCATCGAGCCCGCGAGTAGAGCTATCAAACGTAGTTAGCATTTACTTGGAAGTGTGTGTGAGCGCAATCACTTACTTATCCCAGCATCCGATACGTGCCCGAGTGGCCATCATTTCCGCAATACTAACACGCTTTTTCTCCCCGCCACTGACGCCTCGAATAGATTCGTCGCCAACAGGAGTATCAAACGTATGACGAAGTCCAAATACGGTCGCCAGTGTTTGTACAATACCTAGTTCATTGTGACTTTAGACAATTTAAGACTCCTCGAGGACAATCAGCTTACTCTGAACGAATTCGGGGCGAGACATTTGTTGCACTCGATTCTGAGGTGTACGCATTTTGGCTGCGACGGAGAGTGTGTGTTTCACAGACAACGAAGGGAAGTGTGTATCATCCTCGGGTGAATAAGCAACGTCTAAACGAGAAATTAGACAATCCAAAAATACCATAGTTAACATATAACCTACCTCCACGGTAATGCTTTGTGAGATAAGCGGGAGTGATGCCGTCGTATGATACCTCGCCCGATACTTGGTGGTATCCATCGCGGTGGTTAGCAAGAACCTTGAGAAGGGTCGAACATCCACTGCCTGGGGAGCCTAACACAACTAGAGAGGTCTTTCAGCAGGGTATTGAGAGCATAATGGAAACGGCCTACGTAGCATCTCCCCGCTTTGAACCGTTCCGGTAAAGCTAGTAAGAATGTCCTTAACTGGAGGGAACCGGAGAGCATGTAACTCCTGCAGCCACGTCTTCGGAGAGAGAAGGGAGAAAATGGTGGGCTGGTACTTGACTGCCGCTCCTAACCCGCGGACGGTAAGGTCCTAGGATATATACTTAGCGGGATGGGGGTAGGAACAGTAGGGGAACGCACTATGAAACCAACTCCCAAATCGCGCTTCTTGATGCCCTCTTTATCCATGTTTTCGAGTGCATTTCGAATGCGGTCGCCCAAGTCGAACTTGCCCTCTTCGACAGTGTTCTCAACTAGTGTACCCAAGCCAGACTCGGGCTCAGTATGGGCGACGCTCTGGCCACGTGAGCGGCGACGTATTGAGGGAGAAGCATCGGATTGCTCCTGGCTCATTCGAGAGAGGGTACAAGTGAGAGCTGCGCATCCTTCAGTGTCGAAATAGTCCGCGGGGACGGAATCGGTACGCGAGGTGTGTTGGTGCAGTGGAGGGCCGCTGTCAGCCATCACGAGATCGAATATGGTGGGTATAGAGGTAAGTGAGAGAATAAAACGATTTGAGGGATGTACTCTCAGACCTTGGTATTTAAATCCACGTCGCTTCCCTCAGTCGGATTCCGGGACATAGTGGCGCGCGGGGAACCGCGCGGTTAGTACATTTTGTTAATAGTTCCAGCGCGATTTGTAAATCAGGCTGAGGGAGCGATAGTGAATCCGGCGCCAAAAAGGGCACGAGCCAAGATGATGTTCGCTCTAGCACCACCGTTAGGCCATCAGTTGACACTTTCTTCAAGATATGCGCCAGAGAGCTTACCCACAGCTCTATCTAGTCCAGTATGTTGGCGTTTTCATAGTATTGTTTCAAGTCAATTCGTAAGTCCTGCTGGTCAGACAGCCTCGGCCATTTGCTGACAAATCCGGCTGCCGCGCGGGGGTTGCAGTACGGGCCCCGTCGCGCGTCGCGCAAACCTCCTTGCCGGGACTCGGAGCTCCGGGATAGGGACGCCAAGTATCCATGAGCCCGCAATACGAGACGAGATTGAGTAAGATACGTTACGTGGTAGACTTCAGACATTGTGGTTGTTGGCTGTTTGCTGATTGTTGATCACCTGATCCAAATCTGTGGCGCAAAGCGCCCAGCGTTCTGTCTAGTTACTGTATCTAGAAATTTGCCTAGGACTAAGCGCTGTTTGGCGGTGCTTGTTGTTTGGCTCTGATAGCAAGCAATCGGCGCTCAAACCACCGCCACAGAGCTTAGAATAATGAGCCTAGTAGCCTTAGGGGGGGTCCCGAACGACCCACCACGATTGTAAATCGATAATGCGAGCATAATAAATGC
>WSTJ01000362.1:0-27587 GCA_019623705.1 Ceratobasidium sp. 428 | reverse complement strand
ATTGATATGGCTCTTCAACCACTTTGGCCAGCACCCGGCGAGACTCGTACCGCCGAGGACCCAACGCTGAAATACTTAAACATGGCTCTTATGGCTCGTGAAGACTGCCAGGTTCTTAGAGAGCTGAATGAGCTACGTGCAACTGTTAGTTCCTTTTTTTCTTTCCCATCGTATTCTCTCCCATCTTAAACTAATACACCGACCATGCCCAGGGCTGGCAATCCGGTGCCATACACGAACACTTTGAACACTTCCGGCGCAACCAAAACGATCCCAACAAACAAGATAGCTACGACCAGTTTTGGTCGGATAGGTTGTACAAGGATATGTCACATATGGACCTCAAAGGTCGGTTTGTCAGGGCTAATCGATTCTTGGATATCGGGTGAGTGTCAAGGTTTTATCTACGCTTATATATGGGCGCCCCTAATGTGATATAGATGTTGCCCTGGAGGATATTCGACCTACGTGATGCGCGTGTGTCCCGAAGCTACCGGAATGGGTATCAGTCTCCCCGTCGAGGATGGCGGACACGGTGTAGCGATTTCCGAAGACTTGCTCCCGCGTATCGATCTCGTTATGCACGATCTCATGGCGTACGATCTTTCCTCTCCCAAATCCAATAACCCAACAAACAGCCCAGCTCTTTCAGCACTCCCATTCAAACCGCATACATTCGACTTTGTAATCTGTGGCGCGAGTTACCTCCGAAGCTCTCCAGAAAGTATTCGTCGTCCTTGGAACTGGAATCGTCTCCAAATCTCGCAGCTCTTGCTGGCTTTACGCGCAGTCAGCACAGGAGGGACGATCTTCATCAGACTCTCACACGTCGAACGACCCCTAACAGCTCGTATCCTCCTCGCGCTATGTCGGGTCGCAAACTACGTCCGGACGGTCAAGTCGGAAATTATGCATTCGAGCCGCGGATCGTTTTATCTGCTCGCTCAAGGCGTTCGAACGGGTTCTGAAGAGTTCAAAGAGCTTGTGGCTGGACTTGAACGTCTGTGGTGTGTTTTGAATTTTGGAGGACGGGATGGAGTTGGGCGGGAGATTACGTGGGAGGAGCAGGATTATGTGACGCCGTGGAATGAGGTGATGAGCCCGCGTGGGGTGTTGTGTATCGTTCGGTTGGGTACAAAGGTGTGGCAGATTCAGAGGGATGGGTTGAGAGAGTTGTTAAAGTGGAAGGGTGTGAATACTAGTGTTGATTGGTGGAAGAGGGGGGTGGTGGAGGTGGCGGGTGGTGGCTGTGAAAGCGTGGCTACTAAAGCTTGAATAATATTTCTTTAGTTGAATTGTATGCGTTTGTCCTGTGTCTTCTTGTATAGTTATTGAAATGTGTAATAACAATTGCGGTCTTTTGAATATGACGTATTGCTTTGCTGGCACAAGGGTTCCTGCGAATATCAGAAGATAAAGATTAGCGAGCCACCGGAGTTATGAAGAAGATCAAGGCACCAAGAGAACACGGGGCGAGGTATTCCCCCAAGTGTCTAACCCACTCACTGTTTCGTGTGAAGGACGCTTGCCGTCGGCACACACAATCGCACAAGTTAAACGCATGGGGCCCATATCGTCGATAGTTGATTGGGTAGATAACCCCCCTCCGAGACGGACTCGGCATGACCTAATGAGTGTCGTGAGTGGGTAATTATGGTATAGGGGGTTGACAGGCACGCAGTTTGCATCGCAGCAGAGCGATAGGGCTCTGCTCGATGGGCTTGGCTATGGCGCTGATCGAGGCGGACATGATGTGAATAGGTACCCAGGTTGCGCCGGAGAGATAAGAAGACCTTGGAGTGTATAGCGAAGGCCCCTTGGGGTGCTCGGAGAGATGTCAAGTGAAATGGAAAGTCCGTGCAAGGGTAGGGCGAATAGGCAAACGTGGCGGCGCAGGTTCGTTTAGATTAGGAGGAAATTTATTGTAATTAATTACGAGGCTAGGCTGGACTGTATCTACAGAGGGCTCGGCCTGCTGGGCTCGGTGGAGGCATCGTATCTGTCGGACGAACAATTGGGAGGGGAGATCGAGCTAAGCTGCGGGGATTAGCAACGGGCCGGAGCGATATCAAGCGTCACGTCAGCAGGGACCGACCCAGCGATATAAGGGTCCTTCCCACGTGGCGGCTCGACCAGTACACATGAAGCTTATCCGCCCAACAAGAGGACTGCGATAAGGAGGATGTTTTCGCTTGGGTATAGTCGGTGCGGGTGTTCTAGTGCCTGGGCGCTGCGCAGCATATAATGTCGCTTTTTAACTTGCGAAGAGTTAACTCCCCTCGTAACTTGCCGCCCGTCGGTTGTTCGACGCCGCCCCGTCCCTATTGCAGATCGCAGGGTTAGCTGCACAGGTAGGTTTGCCGCCCATATCATCATTTTTCTTTATTTATGCACCAAGTTTTTTCAGGTGCTCGCAAATACCCACCATGCCTAACATCACCTACAGCAGCTGTGAGTCTTTTGCATGCGCGTGACTTGCACGTCTTCATCCCAGCTGACGCCGTTTTCTTTGTTTTCAGCCAACGACATCCAGTGGTACGATGAAGGTACCGGAGAAACAATCGTTTACAACCTGGGCGACATTGCCTGGACGTTGTGCTCTACCGCGCTCGTCTGGCTGATGATCCCGGGCGTGGGATTCTTCTACTCTGGCCTGCTCAGGCGCAAGAACGCGCTGAGCATGATCTATTTCAGCATGATGACCATCGCCGTCGTGTCCTTCCAATGGTTTTTCTGGGGCTATTCTCTCACATTTTCCGACGGCGCGAGTCGGTACATCGGTGACCTCAAGTACTTTGCTCTCAAGGGCGTCCTCGACCAGCCGTCCATGGGCAGCCCGCGCATCCCGGCTCTCGTGTTTTGCGTGTACCAGCTGATGTTCGCCGCGATCACGCCTATGCTCGCGCTCGGCGGCTTTGCGGAGCGCGCCCGTGTTGGTCCTATCGCTGTCTTTGTCTTCGTCTGGTCCACGCTCGTGTACGATCCTATCGCCTGCTGGACGTGGAACGCCAACGGCTGGAGCTACGTCCTCGGCGGTCTCGATTTCGCCGGAGGCACACCCGTCCATATCTCGTCCGGTACCGCCGCACTCGCTATCTCCATCTACCTCGGCAAACGCTCGGGATACGGAACCGAGCGCCTGGCTTACAAACCCCACAACACGACCTACGTCGTCCTCGGCACCGTCTTTCTCTGGTTCGGCTGGTTCGGATTCAACGGCGGTTCGGCGCTCTCTGCCAACCTGCGCGCAGCCCAAGCCTGCGTCGTGACCAACTTGGCGGCGAGCGTCGGCGGGTTGACCTGGATGCTCTGGGACTATCGACTCGAGAAAAAATGGTCCGTCGTCGGGTTTTGTTCAGGCGCCATCTCCGGGCTCGTGGCGATCACCCCTGCGTCTGGGTTCGTTGGTGCTCCGGCCGCTGTCGCATTTGGCGTTGTCGCGGGCACAGTGTGCAACTTTGCGACTCAGCTCAAGTTCTTGCTTCACTATGACGATTGTCTTGATGTACGTTTTTCTACTTTTTTTTTTTCACATGCGTGATGCCAAGGACACAAGAACTCGTACTGATTGCTTCGTCACAGGTATTCGCATCGCATGCTATTGGTGGTATCGTCGGCAACACTCTTACTGCGCTCTTTGCTCAGTCGTCCGTCGCCGCGTTTGACGGGTTCACCGACATTCCCGGAGGCTGGTTTGATCACAACTACAGTGCGTTTTTTTGTTCATCACTACGCCCATCAAACGTACAGCCAACCTGACGTATCTTCTAGTCCAACTCGGATACCAGCTCGCTGATTCGACCGCCGGCTTTATCTACTCCTTTGGCATGACCGTACGTTCTATTTCATCTCATCATCTTCCTCTTCTCTCTCCCTCTCCACCTTCTAACGCTTCAATCACATCAAACACAGACAATCATCCTCTGGATCTTCCACTTTATTCCTTTCCTCCGTCTCCGCACGACCGAAGAATCCGAGCTCATCGGTATGGACGACTTTGGCATGGGCGAGTTTGCGTATGACTATGTCGGTCTTGACGCCGAGCACGGTTTCCCGTCTGAGCGTGGCGCTCTACCGCCTGTGGCCGGTGCTGCTTCGCATCATGAGCTCGGAGCTGGTGTGGGAGGTCGCGAGGGACCGCATGCTGGTATGGGGAAGAAGAGTACGTCGAGTAGCCATGAGAAGGTTCCGGTTGCTTAGAGGGGCGATTGTTGTTGTAGATGCTTAGTTTTAGTTTGTGGTGTTGGGTGTGTCAGAGGTATATCGTGAACCTGTTCTTTTTTGTGTACCTGTTTGGTGTGTGTTCAACTTTTTTGTTTGTTTTTTGGGTTCTGTGGAACCCCTAGTCACTCGTTTATATCCGTAATCCTAGCTCTATACTGCTGTTTCTGTTTTTACTTTTGTGTGTTTGGTCTACTTTATATGATGAATTGGAATGGGTGTTCAGATTAATTGGTGGAGAGCGGCAGTAAGTGATGTGCGGATGGTCACATGATGATTTCCCACTGGGCGATCTATCGCAGGTCTGGACCGATCGGCCAGGGGGGGATGATACGTCCCTGTCGATGTCTTGCTTGAGGAATGTATGTCCTGGATGCGGGCAGGAACGACTTTGTTGGCGTTCCTGAGAGAATTTATACTCTGCTTGCCTGCCGCCGGCTGTTTATGCCAACCAAGACAAATCGCTGAGGCGAGCTGGAAGTCAGACAAGAGAATGACATATAATCTTTTTTGGATACTTGTCTTACTGTTGTGAAAAGATCGACCGAGGTTGTCTTGGCGCGCTTTTAGGTTTCAAACTCATGCTCACGTATCGGGATTGGAGGTTTCGTGTCATGGCTACCATCTAATTTACATCAGAGTTTTTTCGGCCGATTCGGTCATTTACGGACCGACTCTGTCTGTTCGAGTGGTAGGGTGATAAAATCTTTATAGTGATTATGAGAGATTTTGCTGCGTAGAGTCGGAAAGGTGTAGCTACGAACTGTATTGCGGTGACCCCTGTAACTATCAATGAAATGGAGAAAGTGCGCCTCGTTTAGAGCATGGTGGCTGAAAGAAAGCCACAACGCCGTAGAGTAACTACATTGGCAGATGTCCGGGTAAAAATAAAGAGCAAAGAAGTGAAGGCGTGGATAAATGTACAGCCAGATGTCGATTTATTTTAGGACAAAAAACTGCGCATATATACTGTCATTTTGTGAGACCTTGTTGAACCTACCCCCTGGCTTGTAGCCAGAGTTACAGTACCGTGCTTATAGTTGTCCTTGACACACCTAGTGGCTCATGTTCGCTTACATGAGCAGGCTATCAGAACGTATTTGCCGTTGGACATAAATATTGTCATCCACCAAATCGGCTGCCATGCCGTTTCTTAAGTCATCTATCTAATAGATATGGAGAAGATATGAAGCGCATATACCCTGCAAAACGAGGGTTATGTACATACAAATGGCGCTTAAACCTGAACTGAGGCGATCAGCTACGAAACGAGAAAAATGAATCCCTACGCATATACTCAAGACATCGTGCGCTATTATGTACTCAAATTTTATAGCATCGTACTACCTCTCTTGCAGAGAAGAGGCTTTTGGATATTTATCGCATACTATCTTTTTCCTTCTTACAGGACGGTAATCGGCGTCCCAGATCTCATTGGCTAGTAGTTTAGTCTGGAAGAACCATCTAACAATACTGTAGGAGCAGTGAGTGAGGAGGGGAGAAGGGATGGCGGTGCGCGGCGTCAGGCGTGGGGTAGTGGGGGTGAGGTAATGGACGCAAGTCAAGTTTCAGCAATGTTCTGCGACGTAGTTTTATAAAGGATACAGCCATATAGGAGCTCTTAATGAGATTTGTAAGGGCAATTTAATGAGCGCACAAACGTCCGAGCTTGATTAGAACTTAAACGAAAGGCTCCGCAAGGATATTGTAGTTGTCCCGCTCCCTCGAACGGCGGAGTTATCTATTATTGCGACCGCGAAATCCGGCTCACATGTAGAAAGATTAGGAGGGGATATCCAATCAAAAGTTGAGCGTAAATGTCTCATTAATCCAATGCGCGCATGCTGTGCGTATTGTTCTCAGCTATCCTATTTCAGAGAGTGGCTACTTTTGCTTTGCAACTTGCCAGGACCATCTGACAGGTAAGTCACGTGCAGCTGAAAACAGTAACGGCGCTCCCCCTCACTCCATCTCGACTAGCCACGATGGGGAAACGACCAGCGAACGGCGAGGCCCCAGAATACGAAGCCACACCAAATGTACGTTAGACTTTGTATGCAGATCTATCATATTTCTGACGATTTTATAGCATAAGCGAGCTCGTCGTGGTTAGTGGCTACGGAGACTGGATCTGACGATCTCCCTGACGTAGTGACGCAGAAACTACCACTGAACAGACACCAAATGCCACAGGCAATGGAGAATACAATGAAGTCATGGAAGACCAGGACGCCTCTGGGGACGCTCAAACATCTCAAACTCAGGTTCAGCCCGTTGTTGAACTTGACGATGATGAAGCCTTCGAAGCTAAATATCGAGCTCGGTTTCAGCGAGTGATTGAAGAAAAAGGTGAACGACGGAAATCGAATGTGAGCTCTAAAAATCTTGCAAACGCTCATAATTCAAGCCACATGTATAGAGGATCGCCGACTATGGTACTATCCAAAGGGTTGAGGTAGGCCGGCTTACCTCAATACGGTGTTTGTATCATAGTACTTACGTGAATCCCCGTAGATGACAAACTTTATGGTACGCGTGCACTGTTGTGTGTTTGCTATACTTATTAATTAGCATTGGTATTTGACTCAAGTGCCATCAAGTGAGCCTTAATCTTCCTGCACGGTCATTCATGAACTCACAGGATAGATTTATTAGCGAGTCACTATAAATTTGGATCCTCGAATCAACTTTATCGTTGGTAACAACGGTTCAGGAAAGTCTGCCGTGCTTAGTGCAATCGCTATTGCTCTTGGAGGACGCTCCGCGAGTACAGGTCGTGGAACTGGCTTGAAGAGTTTTATCAAAGAGGGCCAAGGGTATGTCTGTTAGACTTCGCAACGTCGTCTCACATTAACCCTCGTTCAATAGTGTTGCGGAAGTAATGGTTATCTTGAAGAACGAGGGGCCAGATGCTTACCGCCCCGAAGTCTACGGGGAATCAATCAAGATCACTAGGCGGTTCACTGACAAAGGTTTAGTCACTTCCACTTGCATCGGTCCATTTCTAAGTGCTTGAGATGCTTTGCGTTTGTAGGCTCGAGCTCGTATACTATTAAAGGTGCCAAGGACAACTATAAAAAGACGATCAGTAGCAGGAAAGAAGAGCTGACAAACATCACCGATCATATGGACCTGCAAGTGCGTAGACTGAATATCTACCCTAGACATACTACAACTATTGTTTGCAGGTGGACAACCCGATCGTGGTGCTGACGCAAGATACGTCGCGTCAATTCTTAGCGTCGAGCAAAGCGAAAGACAAGTATCAGGTGCGCACTTGTTTCAGCTGATGAATGGTTTGGTCGGCCAAACTCTTGACCTCTAGTTCTTTCTTAATGGCACATTGCTCACTCGGCTCTTGGACGATTATCAATTGATTCTTGAGAGCCTGAAGAAGACCAAGAAGATCGTAGAAAGGTAATTGTGACGAGTTCCCTTGTCTCTTCTCCAACTCACTGTTTCGGGCAGCAAACAAACTATCGTCCCAGACCTCGAACGCCAGCTCACGGAAGCAAAGGACAAGTATCGCGAGGCCAAGAACGCAAAACAAAAACACGAGCGCATGACGGAACTGGAGCGTGAGATGGTTTGGGCTCATATGAAGCTCCAGGAAGCAGTAAGCAGTCTACGTATTCAATTGCCTTCACATCATTGACCTCAAGGGGTTAACTTAGGGAATGGAAACGCGTATGACTAACCGTGAGGCCGCAAAGAAGAATGCGGAAAAGGCTCAGGATCTGGTTCGGGAGGAGGAGGTTTGTGATCGTTTTACGTTAGTTTATGGATTCATATTGCTCACACAACCACAGGATCGCTTGGAGCGAGCTACGCAAGCGGTGAATGCGGCCAACGAGCAAGAGGATGCCCAAGACAACACCGCTACTCTCGAGGAAAGGCGGAAAGCGATCAGGGAAGATATTAAAGCGAAGAAGAACAAACTACTCGAAGTCAAGGTCTGTCGTGCTGCCTCAAACTTCTGTCGGGAGGCAGTTATGCTAAGAATATATGCAGAACCAAAAGTTGGAGATGAACAACGCACTACAGCAGTCGAACTCGACGATCAAGACGCTGACCGAGCGGATCCAAGCTGAGGAGGCGAAGCTGCAGGACGGACGACAAGAGCTGCGCGAAAAGCTGAACATGGATATGGAGAAGGTACAGAGACAACTGAAAACCGAAGAAGAGAGCTTAAGGTGCGTTCATCATATTCCCGCTCCCTTGTAAGCTGACTTTAAACAATTACAGTGAATGCCAAGCCGACATCGCCAATCTTAACCAGCTAGTTCAAGCCAAAAAGGAGGAATGGCGGGAGATCTGTTCTAGTCGCGAGCGTATCCGTGACGATATTACTTCCGTTCAGCAAAACATCCTACGGCTGCAGCATACGCAGCAGCGTCAGATCAACAAGTTCGGGAACAACCTCGATCGTGTCCTCACCGATGTCTCTCGTGCGCGCTGGCACGGGCAACCCCCACTAGGACCACTCGGTCAGTACGTGGAGGTGAAGGACGCTCGGTGGGCACCGTTGATGAGAGTGAACCTGGGGAGCTTGATGTCGAGCTTTGCGGTGACAGACCAGAGAGACCGCGAGACTTTGAGTAGGATTCTACAGAAACATGACAACTCGTATGTGATTTCCACGAATAACTAGATCATGAGCTCATGGTAGGACGGCAGCCCGAATATCATTGTAGCTGAAATAGACATATTCGACTTCTCTGGCGGCGAGCCTCCTGCGCGCCTTCTCACTCCACTTCGTGTGCTCAACGTGCGTGTTAGGCGTCCGCCTGAGCGACGTGGCCTGACCGTTCTATTATACAGATCAAGCATGATTGGGTCGTTCGGCTGCTGATCAACAGCGCCTACATCGAACGCACATGCATCACGAACACACGTGCCGACGCTCAGCGGATCCTCGACACTGAGCCCAGCGTCTTCAACGTTCTGAGCGCGGATATGATGCGCTCACAAAAGTACGGGGACGGTGGATTCTTCACGAGCGCGCTACGGCAGCCTAGACAGAACGATCGGTCGAACATGTACTTTACGGACAGGGACCCCGCCGAGTCGATCAGACTAGAACAGGAGAAGCTGCAGGGGTTGGAGCAAGAGCACGCGGCGGCGAGTCTGAAGATGCAAGAGATCGAAACCGAGGGCAAGAAGAGTGAAGCCAAGGTCAAAGAGCTGCAAGTACGTTGTGCTATATTTTGTTTTATGGGCGAGTGACTAAAAGCATGCTCTCTACGCAGAAACTTGAGAGTACTCTCCGGCGAAAGCTATACGAGTTGAAAGATGAGCTGAACCAGCTCAATGAACTAGCAGAGGAAGAAGCACCCGCGAGTGTGCAAGGTTTTCATGAGGCCCGCAAAGTGAATATCAGTTACCCTATTGCCAATGCGATTATAAGCTCATTGTATAACAGGAAGAGGAAAGCCACAAACAGTCGGTTATCGATCAGTTTACCGCTGTCGCCGAACGTGAGGCTACCCTGAACAGCGAGCTCAAGCCACTTGTCGTACAGCTGGAAGACATTCGCAAACAGGCTGAACAAATTGAACAGCGTAAACACGACAGTAGGGTTCGTGCATAGTTCGCGTATTGAATCTCTAATATTAATATCCACCCTGATAGGCTCGGTTGGAGCCTCTCACTGAAAAACGACTTATGCATGCTGGACAACTGGAGCACTACCGTAGCCAACTGGACAGGGCAACGCAGGAACTGGAAGAGGCGTCAATAGCTGAAGACAATGTCGTCAAGGAATACGAAGTATGCCTTACTGTTATCCTCGCGTTCTCGCTAAAGCCATGTCTTTGTTGCAGGCCTGCTATACTGAAGCATTGACAATCTCGCAGCCTATCGATACAGACAGACACCCTGACACGATCGAGGCAGATATTAAGGCCCTCAAAAACGCTTTGCGAGATGGTGGACTTTGGTGCGTTTTATAAGGGTAGATCGGGAAACTATAATCACTATTGGGTACTGTAGGGGCAGACAGAGCCTTGAGGAAATCGCTCAAGAACTCCAGTCGGCAAAGGAAACCGTTGACAAGGCACAAGAAGGTAAAAGTCCCCTATATATTACTCGTTTGCGTGAACATACCCATATTCGTACTGAATACCCAACTTGTTAGAACTCGCAGCGACGGAGTTGTTCATCAAGGGCCTAAATCTGGCTCTAGACATTCGGTTCGACGCCTGGTACAATTTTCGCAAACGCATTTCCGTTAGTACAAAGCAGCTTTTCTCCTGTAAGTTACGTTGCTTTATTTTTGGATGTTGTACTCTTATCAATGATGCAGACTATCTCGGGCAGCGTGGTTTTCGCGGAACCATTGAGTTTGATCACTATGAAAAGACACTCAACCTGCGTGTGATCACCGACGAGGCTAACCCGCATGCCAAGGACAAAGGTTTGTCGCTAGTTTCAGTCGAATCGAGTAGTTTTCAACGACCGGTGATCAGATCCGAAAGCACTGTCTGGCGGGGAAAAGTCGTTCTCAACAATTTGCCTGGTCATGTCCCTTTGGGATGTGATGGAGTGTCCGATTCGGTGCCTGGATGAGTTTGATGTGTTTATGGATCAAGTAAATCGGCGTATCGCGATGAAGTCTATGGTGCGCATTTAACCAACCGTCAATCTTAAAGTATTAATCCTCTATGGTACCAATAGGTGCAAACCGCCAAAGCAAGTGATAATAAGGTAGGTTGTTCTCGAGTTGTTCTTACCCGTTTCGCGGTTGGCGCTGACGCTGTTTTCTTTAGCAATACGTGATTATTACTCCGTTGGGCGTTAGCTCAGATATCGGTGAGCTATTTCTTTATGTTGATGCCCGTATAAGCTGAAGTGTTTCAAGCCTCAGGACAAGGCGTTCGCATCCACAAGATGGCCGATCCAGAACGTGGACAGAGCACGCTTGACTAATAGGGGTCACTCTACCCTTTTTTTTTCCATCTGTGTGAATGTTTAAGTCTCTGAATGTTTGATTTTCACCATACGTTTCCGTCAAACCATACCATAAACACAGCGTGCACGAGCCACATCATAACTTCCATAGGTGACGTCAAGACACGAGTGCAACTTGTAGCGATGGAACAAAATACAGGCTCTATGAGACGGTATATGCGTGATGAGTGACGCCAGGTACTGTCAAGAAATGCTGACCGTCTCACCAGGCGTGGCACGTGACCTTGGCGTCAGGCCGACGGTCGACTCAACCCATTTCCCAGCAGTTAACACCAGCCCCGGCTCACCGGCTCCGGTACATCCATCTCTCTGAGCTGACGTAGCCGTTGAGGTTACATAAATACCATACCGATAGACACGCACCTCGTTTGTGCCTCGTGTGCATCCACCAGCACTGCAGTATATCACCCCGTGCTCGCAGTCCGGTGCGAAATCTACGTATCCTGTCGCCCCTCATCTAAACCCTCTACTCGTCTCATTGCAATCATCTTGTCCTAAACTTCATTCCCCAAAATACCATTCTCCCACAGGCAATACCACTCCTTGGTAAGGAAGTTGCTTCAGGTCAGTTTAATTGTGCTGATGCTTATACGTTAACTTAGCCGGTGGTCGTGCAGGCCTTCCATGGAAACCTTTAGACCTGACAAACCAAAAATTATCGCAAGGCTTCTGAAAAGCTATCCTCGTTACGACGCAAGATGCTGAATCCTCAAGGTGCAATAAAGTGTTTTAGCCGGGCGCTCTTTCTTACACCTCCCGGCGACGCCGCAAGAAACCATTGGCTTGTCGATCTAGGTGAATCATACTTGTATTGGTTTGAAGTTCTCGACTTGTTTTTCGACGTACAAAATGCAATTGGATATTTTACTCAGGTCGACTCGCTCGTGCTCGAAAAATTTCAACACAATAGGCTGATCAAAAACCTGAGCAATTTTTACTCGTACCGCTTCGAATGACCTAGCGATATTCAAGACCTTGACCACTCCATATAACACATCAACATTGCTATATCACTAGACCTTGCGAAGAGTTTTATCTTGACTTTGGCCGCTGTTTGGTTCGGCGGTTTGAGCGGTTAGAACACGTCGGCGACATTCACAAAGCAATTCGTTATTGCATGCAAGGCGTGGCATTCATCAGCTAGCGGGTACTAGTGGATCTTCCCAACGCTCTTGGCTTTACACACTAGGTAGAAGTGAAGGCATACGTACAGCCGTTGATTACTAGCCCCAGGCTGTCCGTCTTGCCCCTGAGAAGTACCCGTCCTTCAAAGAGCTTGGTTATTATCCGGTCTTGGTATATCCCTTCGTCGGGGTTTCAACAAGAACCTGGTTGATCTTGATCTGGTCATATTGACTACTAGCAGCAGTCTATTTCTCTTTGTTCTTCTTCGGCTGGGCTTCGGGCCTTACGTCTCCTTCCGTTGAGGAACTCATATGGTTCTAGATACGCACGCACGCGTTGGCTGAAAGACCTCGACGTCGCTATTAAGTCACAAGCTGACTCTATTTCCACCGTTCTACCCAATAACCATCCCAACTAGTTGTTGTTACATAATGTCTAGTCAATGCATATGGTACCCAATACCAATGATTTGGAGATGTTGAAGACGTTGACAAGGCGACCCATCTCCTTGCTCAAGCTGCAAATTCGATGCGCGAGGGGAAGGTTAACGAGCATATTTAAAATAATGAGACGACGGTTTGCGTAGCTTGTCTGATACTGATACCGCAACTCAGCGCAGAAAACAATTTCTTCTTGTGTCACTCTTACACGCCACCAAAACTGAAATTGTACCGGTGGAGGTTAGGAAAGATCTCGATCAGATCATTACTTGTCAAAGTAACTTGGTCACTGGGCCATTCAAGCTATTTCAACGCACCCACGCCCACAGGGGCAGAATATACGCATTGAAGAGTTAAACAAGATAAAAGGTATATTCTTCGAGACACGAGCGAGGGGATAAAACTCAGGGGGTTGTTTAGAGCTTAAAACGAGGCTTAAGCTAGACATTAGACAAGCCGCAACAAATACCTAAGTTGTGACTACCATCTAACTCATATTAGACATGTTTTCGGCCAATGCCTCTGTCTACGACCAGCTCCGCGCGCTAACTGAAATGCCTACAATAGGGAATAATGTAGGAGTCTCATGGTGTTTGTTATACTAAACTTTGCTGTCGAGTCTTATCTTTCAGCTGAGCCAAATCTACTGTGTTTAAGGTAGACTTTTAATCAATATCAATCATCAAGGGCTTTCAACCCGGAACTCGCGTGATTAGGCCTAGGCGCCGGGTACGGCTGAGAGGATTAAAGCGCATATATGCGGGTAGTTTTGGAAAGTTGAGAGCATCTGAACTCAAGACAGGTATGTACCAACAGGAGTGGGTACGGCCGACAAAGTGCCTCTACGTAGTACGGTACTGCATAACTGCCTGAGCCCATGGAGCGTACCCCAAGCACCATCGTACGCTATGTTTTAGTAAGTTCCTCTGAGAATTTTCTGTCGGAGACGCTCTCCATAGCCACGCCCTTCGTTGGTACTACCCTGTATGCGGCGGTCTTTGACCTTTTTCTAGTTTCGAAGGTAATGCATTCTCTTGATGGTGTTTTCCTTTTATTTGCCCAGGACTAAGCGCGGTTTGTCGGTGCTTGTTGTTTGACACTGATAGCAAGCAATCGGCGCTCAAACACCATCGCAGGTATGACGTAGTTCTGAAAATGTAATTACACGAGAGCTCTAAAGAGGTTGGTAAGGCTAAGAAAGGTCAAATTTTGGAGACTAAACTAAAAGCTCCAAAGAACATCATGGTAATTGCTATCTTGCTCCCTCAAATGGCGGAGATATCTATTCTTGCCACTACTAAATATAGCTTACATGTAAAGAGTAGGGGGCAATTTTAAAACGGAAGCCGAGCGTAAAGGTCTCGCTCCAATGCGGACGCGCTGCGCGTAATAATTTACTTTAATGATTAAGAATTTAATTACTTCAAATTCTAAAGTTCAGAAGGTGCCAGTTTGCAACTTGCATGAACCATCTGACGGTCAAGTCACGTGCTACTGAATACGGTCGCTTCCGCTCCGTTTTAACCTACCACGATGGCGAAACGACCAGCGAACGGCGAAATTTCTGAAGACGAAACGACACCGGAGGTAAGGCAAACCTCGTGTGTCACTAAATCCTATTTCTGATGTTTTCATAGCGCAAAAGAACTCGTCATGGTTTGTGAAACGCACACTAGACTCGAAGATCTCCCTGACGTAGTGGCGCAGGAACTACCAACGGGCACACGCAAAACATCACGGAAGATGGGGACTATGATGTTGGCATGGTGGACGAAGACGCTCCCAGGGGTACACAGGCCCCTCAAACTCAAGCCCAGCGTGATATTGCACTTGGAGATGACGAAGCCTTTGAAGCTAAATATCGAGCACGGTTTCAACGAGAAATCGAAGAAAAAGGCGAAAGACGGAAATCGAAGATTGGAGTGAGTTTCGACCTGCCTTGAATGTTTATAACTCATGGCGCACATGAGCAGGAGATTGCTGAGTACGGTAGTATTGAAAGGGTCGAAGTAGGTTCATTATCTTAACATAATGTTTGTATTATAGTACTTACATGAATCCCCGTAGATGACGAATTTCATGGTACGCGTATGTTCTAGTGTGCTTGTTATGCCCACTGATTGAATTGGTATTTGACTCAAGTGCCACCAAGTGAGCCTTAACCTTCTTGCGCGGTCATCCATGGACTCACAGGATGGGTTTATTAGCGAGTCACTATGAATTTTGACCCTCGAATCAACTTCGTTGTCGGCAACAATGGTTCGGGCAAATCCGCCGTGCTTAGTGCGATCGCTATTGCTCTTGGAGGACGCTCCGCGAGTACAGGTCGTGGAACTGGCTTGAAGAATTTCATCAAAGAAGGCCAAAGGTGCGTTAATTAGGATTTGTGATCGCCAGCTTGGTTAATGTTTGTTTGATAGTGTCGCAGAAGTTATTGTTGTCTTGAAGAACGAGGGACTCGATGCCTATCGACCCGAAGTCTACGGAAAAGCAATCAAGATTACTAGGCGGTTTACTGATAAAGGTTTGATGACTCCTAGTTGCATCGGTTCGTTTCCTAAGTGCTTGCACCGTTTTGCATCGGCAGGCTCGAGCTCGTATACAATCAAGGGTGCCAAGGACAACTACAAAAAGACGATCAGTAGCAAGAAAGAAGAGCTGACGAATATCACTGACCACATGAATATCCAAGTACGTACACTGAATAGCTACACCGAATGTGCTGCGACTGTTGTTATTTGCAGGTGGACAACCCGGTCGTGGTGTTGACACAAGATACGTCGCGACAATTCTTAGCGTCTAGCAGGGCGAAAGACAAGTATCAGGTGCGCATTTAATGTAACTAACTGGTGGTTCGGAACCAAACTCTTGGTCTCCAGTTTTTCCTCAATGGAACTTTGCTCACTCAGCTCTCGGACGAGTACCAATCGATTCTTGAGAGTATGAAGAAGACTGACACAATTCTGCAAAGGTACGCGTGACGAGTGCTCTTGGCTGCTCCTCAGCTCACCGTTTCGCCTAGCAAACAAACTGTGGTCCCGGACCTGAAACGCCAGTTTGTGGAAGCACAGGCCAAGTATCGCGAGGCTCAGGCTGCAAAGCAGCAACACGAGCGCATGATAGATCTGGAATGTGAGGTGACCTGGGCTCACATAAAACTCAAGAAGGCGGTGAGCGGTTTTGCATATTTAGTTGCCTTCGCATTATTGACCTCGAGGGTTCAATTTAGGAAATGAAAGCGCTTATGACCGACCACGAGACTGCGAAAAAGAACACGGAAAAGGCTCAGGGGCTGGTTCGGGAGGAGGAGGTTTGTGGTTATTTTATATTCATCCGTGGCTTTGGGTCGCTCACATGATGATAGGATCACTTGGAGCAAGCTACACAAGCGGTGAACACAGCTAGCGAGCAGGAGGATGCTCATAACAGTATTGCTACGCTCGAAGAAAGGCGGAAAGCGATTAGAGAGGATATTAAAGCGAGGAAGAATAAATTGCTTGAAGTGAAGGTCCGTCTTGTCATTTTTATATTTCCGTGCCGGGGTAGATGAGCCAATAATATGTGCAGAACCAAAAGTCGGAGATGAACAACGCACTGCAGCAGTCAAACTCGACGATCAAGGCGCTGACCGAGCGGATCCAAGTCGAGGAAGCCAAGCTGCAGGACGGGCGACGAGAGCTGCGCGAGAAGCTAAACATGGATATGGAGAAGGTGCAGAGACAACTGAAAGTCGAAGAAGAGAACCTCAGGTGCGTTTGACCATATTTCCACTCCCCTTATAAGCTAATTTCAGACAACTTGTAGCGAATGCCAAGCGAACATAGCTAACCTGCAACGGCTCGTTCAGACCAAAAAGGCAGAATACAACGAGATTCGCTCCAGCCGCGAGCGTATTCGCACCGATATCGTTTCTGTTCAGCAGAACATCCAACGTCTGCAGCATACGCAGCAGCATCAGATCAACAAGTTCGGGAACAACCTCGATCGTGTTCTTGCCGATGTAGCTCGTGCGCGCTGGCATGGACAGCCCCCACTCGGACCACTCGGTCAGTACGTGGAGGTGAAGGACGCACGCTGGGCACCGCTGATGAGGACGAACCTGGGGAGCCTGATGTCGAGTTTCGCGGTGACGGACCAGAGAGACCGCGAGACCCTGAGTAGGATACTGGTTCAGCACAAGAACGCGTGAGTGCTCCGCACAAATGACTAGGCTGTGGGCTGATGATGGGACAGGAATCCGAACATCATCGTGGCTGAAGTAGACCTATTCGACTATTCGGACGGCGAGCCTCCTGCGCACCTTCTTACTCCGCTTCGTGTGCTCACCGTATGTGTTACGCGTCCGACCAGGCGATACGATCTAATAATTGCGTTTCACAGATCAAACACGACTGGGTGGTCCGCCTGCTGATCAACAGCGCCTACATCGAGCGTACATGCATCACGAACACACGTGCCGACGCTCAGCGGATCCTCGACACCGAGCCCAGCGTGGTCAACGTTCTGAGCGCGGATATGATGCGCTCACAAAAGTACGGGGACGGTGGATTCTTCACGAGCGCGCTGCGGCAACCTCGACAGGACGATCGGTCGAACATGTACTTTACGGACAGGGACCCCGCCGAGTCGATCAGACTAGAACAGGAGAAGCTGCAGGGGTTGGAGAAAGAGCACGCGGCGGTGAATCCAAAGATGCAGGAGATCGAAACTGAAGGCAAAAAGAGCGAAGGCAAGGTCAAGGAGCTACAAGTACGTTGTGCTATATCCTAGCTTTACAAACAGGTGACTAATAATCCTTTGCCCCCACTTAGAAACTGGAGAGTAGTCTTCGGCAGAAGCTGTACAAACTGAAAGACGAGTTGACTCGACTAAACGAACAAGCGGAAGAGGAAGCGCCCGCGAGTGTACAAGGTCTCCACGAGGCTCGTAAAGTGAGTATTGGCTGCTCAACTGTCGGCACAGACCTAGACTAACTGTACAACAGGAAGAAGAAGACCGCAAGCAGTCGGTTATTGATCAGTTCACCGCCGTCGCGGAACGTGAGGCTACGCTGAACAGCGAGCTCAAGCCACTGGTTGCACAGCTGGAAGATATTCTCAAACAGGCTGAACAGATTGAACAGCGTAATCGTGACAGCAAGGTCCGTGCATAGCTTGTGGGCTGAATCTAGTATTGATATCCACCCAACAGGCTCGGCTAGAACCTCTCATAGAACAGCGACTGGTGCATGCTAGACAACTAGAACACTACCGCAGCCGGCTAGACAAGGCAACGCAAGAACTAGAGGAGGTGGCAATAGTCGAAGATAGAGTTGTCAAGGAATATAAAGTACGCTTTCCCTGTTATTCTCGTGTTTTCCTTAAAATCATGTCTTAATTATAGAACTGGCATACCGTAGCATTGACAATCTCGCAGCCTATTGATACGGACAGACACCCTGACACGATTGACGCAGAGATTGAGGCTCTCAAAAATGCTTTGCGGGATCGTGAACGTCGGTGCGTTTCAGAAGGGCAGACCGGGAGATAATGGTTAATATTGAGTACTGTAGAAGCGGACAAAGTCTTGAGGAGATTGCCCAAGAAGTTCAGTCGACACAAGAAACCTTTGACCAGGCACAAAAAGGTAGGGTTTCCCCATTTCAGTTTGCGTAGATATATCCTTACTCATCCTTAATACCTAACTTATCAGAATTCGCAGCGATTAAGTCGTTCAACAAGGGCCTAAAGTTGGCTATGAACGTTCGGCTGGACACCTGGCAGACCTTTCGCAAACACATATCACTTCGTACAAAGCAACAGTTCTCCTGTGAGTTTATTGCTTACTTATTCGGTACTGTACTCTAATTAATGGTGTAGACTATCTCGGGCAGCGAGGTTTTCGCGGGACTATTGATTTCAACCATAATGCACATACACTCAACCTGCGGGTGATCACCGACGAGGCTAACCCAGATGCCAAGGACAAAGGTCCGTCACAAGTTTCAGCTCAATCGAATAGGTTCTAACGACGAATGATCAGATACGAAGGCACTGTCTGGAGGAGAGAAGTCATTCTCAACGATTTGCTTGCTCATGTCTCTTTGGGAAGCGGTGGGATGTCCGATTCGGTGCCTGGATGAGTTTGATGTGTTTATGGACCAAGTGAACCGGCGTATCGCGATGAAGGCCATGGTACGCATTTAACTAACCGCGTTCCTTTCCAACCACTGATATTTTATGATATTGATAGGTGCAAACCGCCAAAGCGAGTGATAACAAAGCGAGTTTTAGTTACCTGTGTTACAATTAGTGCTAACGTGGATTTCTTTAGCAATACGTGATTATTACTCCGTTGGGCGTTAGTGCAGATATCGGTAAGCTACTGCTTCATGTTAAGTGTTTGTATAAACTCAATTGCTTTAAGCTTCGGGGCAAGGCGTTCGTATTCACAAGATGGCCGATCCGGAGCGTGGGCAGACCACGCTTGATTAATCACGAGTCACTTCCCCTTCACCCTTTTATCCATTTTAGTATATGTTTGACAGTTTGATTTCTACCGTACCTTTCATCTAATGTTTCCTTACTGTACCATATATACCGTAATCACCGCCACAAGCCACGAGCCACATTGCGACTTCATAGCTGATAAATAAACTAAAAGTTATTATCTTCCAACTGAGCCGAATCTATTGTGTTTAAGGTAGACCTGCCATTAATATCAATCTTCAGGGGCTCTTAAACTTGGGCATGCGGGCTTGTACCTAGACGCTGGATACGTATGTGAGAAGATTAAAGTGCATTTATCCTAGTAAGTTTAGGGGGTCGAGAACATATGCGTTCAATATGAGCCCTATGCGCCAACAGGAGTTGGTTACAGCCGGTACAATAGCACTACCAAAGTCTGCAAAGCACATTCTAAGTATTAGTGTATGCCATAAGTTTAGTCCTTCTGAGTATTCTATGTAAGAGACGTTCTCCATTGTCGTGCCCTTTATTGGTACTACCTTGTATGCGGCGGTTTTGATCCTTTTCTAGCCTCAAACGCTGAGACCCGGGCCTTGACATGCATGGGGAATTCGTGGGTCGAAAATCGAATACTCTTCTGGCACAGTCTAAAATTCATCGCAGTAGCCGCGTGCACAGCCTATGATACCTTGCCTCTGTATATGCGCACCCAATCGCATCTCCCATCAAGTCATGCCTAATGACTTCGCTATTGGGCACTCATTAGCACCAGATGGGCTCTGACCGAGCCTGATTGTTTTTGTTTACGGTATTCCCTCGTTCCGACAACTTCGTGGTGAACACGGGATAGCACAGCTATCCAAATTGAGCCAGTGGCAACAAGTTTAAGCTAAGCTCTCCTTGTCACTGGTACACTGAGTCCTGAAAAAGGAACTTGGACATGCGCTCCGGTGCAAACCAATGCGCGTTGTGGCGGTGGCTGGCCTCATGGTTCATCCCATTAATACCCCGGTCGCGCGAGGCGCTCCCTTAACTCAACCATGTCCACAAGCATCTCTGTACCTCCACCCACCACTGCGGGCTCGTGTCGATATCATAACGCTATTCCAGACCTTCGATGCCTTGGTTGTAGGATAGCGACGGGTGCTCCGGCAGACAGCTACTTCGACTCGCTCGGCCAAGGACGATACTATTCAGACGATTTACCCCCGACCCCATTATCACCGGCTACTTCGAGTGTCGGTGAATCGGACGAGGAGTCGTATCTACTTCGAATGCGATTCGCTTTGCAAGAAATGGATCAACAAGTCGAGTTTGTGAGAGGCCGGCGCTTCTTGGACTTGGGGTGAGCACGGGAACAAGTGGCTCTGTATGGGTTCATTTGTTAACATTGTGAATATCAGATGCTGTCCGGGAGGATTCGCAGCCTATGTGCTAAACAAATTACCACTAGCGCATGGACAGGGGGTGTCTCTTCCGGTTGAGCAAGGCGGTCATTCGCTAGCGATTCCGGTTGAGCTTCGTTCACGCTTTCAGGTCCACTGGGGTGATATAACTCATTTCAATCACGCACTAGAGCACGCTGGACCCGGACACCTAAGCGGGCGCCAGAACTTTCCTATTCCTGCTGACTCATTCGACCTCGTGCTTGCAGACGGGCACATTCCGCCTGAGTTGACGAGGGCCATGGAAGCGCAACGATTTGCAAGAGAGTTGCTGTTAATATCTCAATTACTGGCCGCAGTTCGAGCTGTAAAGCTAGGTGGAACGATTCTGATCAAGCTCAGTCTATCATTCGTGGGCAAGACTCTCGACGGGCTCATGCATCGAATTGTACTCGCGCTTGACAACTTATCAAGCACTACTCTAGTTGCGCTCAAGCCGAAGAGCATATATGGCAGCCGTGGGTCTTTCTATGTCCTAGTTCGAGATATACAGGCGGTCCCGCGTCGCGTACTAGAGCTAGCGCTAGAGAGCATATGGGTACAGCTTGTAGAAGGCCAGAAAATAAATCGCAAGGCACTCAACCGGCTCTCATCTGCTCAGGAGACAAAAAAGAGAGAAGGTTGGATAAGGGGGTTTCTAGAGCCAATAGAAGAATCAAGGCGTATGGCAAAGCTTGCTGCAACATAAATGGCTGGCGTTGATTTATTCTAGGACGTAAGCTGTTAGCTTGTCCCTTGGAACGATGCTTCCGTTTGAAACCTCTGCACAACCAAGCGATAAGTAGGCACATAGTAAGATAACGTATATGTATCGATAATCAATGAGATCAGATTTTTGAACTTATTTGAATCTTATTCCAAACCCTTAGCATGGCTATACTACTTATGCGGAGTTGAGTCCAAGATTATCAAAGAATTGAGCACCAGACTAGCCTCAGACTAGAAAGATATTCCCCCCTCCCTCCCTTTGGCATTTGCATCGGGTCTTCTTGGTTTCTTGGTGTGTGTGGGCAGCGTATCAGAGGATGGCGGACAAGATCATGTATAGGCCCAACATTTCGTGCGAAATCGCACGTGATCACCCACATGGTCTGTGGCTTTGAAATCTGCTTCCACGTTCCTCCTGCCTCTGCGAGTGTGCATTACAGCAGCTTACCGAGTGTACCCTGGTACTATAAATACTCAGAGATATTAAACTTGTGCCCTGTGCTCATCTGGAACGCTTGGTCAACGACTATTGTTTGACAACAAACGCCACTGTTAGCAACGGCTCTAAAGATTTAATATTCATGTTTTATGCGCCCATCAACACGCTTCCCCCAGAAACACTCTCTTATGTATTCACTCTGTCGAGGTCCTACTGTGCGCGTACTAGTACTGAAAAGATAGAATTCCATGATCTCGCTGTTGTATGCACCCACTGGCGGGAGGTTGCTTTGAATGCCACGAGACTATGGACTCATATAGACATCGGTCCAGGTACTCCAACGTATTTGACCAAACTACTGCTCAAACTCACACGAAAAGTCCCAATACACGTTCACATATATGAGCCGCCTACCTCCCTGTCTGGGCTACAAAGCGAGGCTTTAGACCTACTCATGCCTCATGCACACCGCGTCTGCACGGTTCATATTGAGTCGTATAGCTTCAACCAGAAGTTCATCCGCTCTATACTGGAACTGGTCTGATCGCTTGGATGGGTTCGATCCCCTCTGGGGCACCTCTTTTTGGCCTCGTTTTTCTCGTCTCACCGGACGCTCAGTACTATTATTTCAGACGCAACCCCAATATTTTAACTTCATGTATATTCTTGGCAGCTAGCGCACGTACTAGCTAATCTCTCTTCCTCCAAGCAAGTAGTGCAACTTGCACTTCATTTGACGCTTTCTGATGCTTTATTTGCAGTTTGACGCACGCCGAAGTACTTCGCATAAGCCTAGTTTAATCACAGCTTGACCGGTCAACGCGGGTTTGATTGCTGGGGAACGGAGATACAGCACCGAACGACTTGCACTAAGTAAAATACACAGAGGGAAAGTGCAATAAGAAACTATATGATCGAGAGAACCGGCTTGAAATCACTCTTTTGATTTGATATTAATTGGATGAGGACCGAGTTCTAAGCCATGAATAGATGCAAAGTGCTCCTAAACGAGAGCTAATGCGACTCATTCAGCCCGTCAAGTGTGCAAAATGGGCTGTTGCAGTCTACAACAACGGATAAGGCCGAGCATACAGCGCCTAGATAATAGTCATTGAAAACAGATGGGGCGAGCTGAAACGCTCTCGTTTCGTGTAGCGGGTCTGAGCTCATCTATGGCTCACACAGAAGGGTATGACGCAGCTCTCGGGCACCGGTAATGAGCGTAAGGTCAGGTGCTTAGGTGGTGTCTGTTCGATAGGGGTGTTTTTCGAGTCGTCGTTGCTCACGTGATACGATGGTTCGTTGCAGCCACTACTTCCAGTTATGCATTGCGTTGCGTACTGCTATACAGGGCTAGCTGGGGTAGTTGAGTATGCGTCTGGCTTTTGTACAGCCCTTCAAGCTCGAAACGAGACGCACAGACATTTGTCGAATGAGTCACGTGATACCCTTCAAGTCCTCACGTGACAAACCTCCAGTTCTCCTATCTTTTCCTCAGGGTGAAAAACAAACGGAAGTAAAGCTTACTCGCGGGGATCGAGTCAAAAATGTCCTATAAAGTCCTGCCCACAGGTGGTTTCCTCCCCAAAGAACGTCCACCATGTTGTTCCTTCATCCCGTCGTACTGGCGCTCACCGCGCTCAGATGCTTTCTGCTTACCGCTCTCGAGCCCGCCCACCACCTTCTCGCCCTCGCTGGTCTTGCTGCCGCCGATTTGACCGCTCGTGCTACCCACTTTGTTACGTAGGTACTCTACTTGTCGTTTAGTATCGAACGCTCTGACCTGTTTCCAGCTATGTCGCTCTCGGTCGATCCGGCTTGCAGCTTCCCGTCGGCGCATACATCCAGCCGCCTCGGCCGATCGCTACCTCGGATCTTGCCCTATACGTTGCGCCCGCTGTTGTGGCTCGGTGGGACTCCGCCGTCCGAGCCAACCTCGTCGAGTCCGCTTCGAAGGCGATAACGGTCGTCGGCCGTTCCGTCTCTCGTACCTTCCGGATTGCTCGAAGCCAGACTACTGGCTACGCCCGGATACTCGCCCCCCCTCGCTCGAGACTCACTTTGCTGAGCGAGCAGGTGCCTGCTCTCGACTGGGACCAACATCGATCATGGCGCAACGAGTCGTACGGTCGGCTCCAGACTCCCATCCGGTTTACGCCCCACGCCGGCTCTCCTGCCTCTCGTCCACTCGGACCGAGCCCCACTTTGCTTGTCCTCCATCCTATGCACGCACATTTTGATGTAGAGCTAGGTCGAAGCCAGCTGCGTGATCGAACCTCCGATCTCGTCCTCACCCCTCGCCCCGGTTCACTGGCCTTACTCCGCCCCCAATCATCCCATACAATCAGCATCGAGCCGCCGGCCGCTCACGAGTCGCTCGCCGACCTACTAGGCTGCGCGGTCGGGTTTCCCGTCCCTAACGAGCCTTCGTACATCATCATCTACGTCCGTCCATGCCTGTTCGTCGGACTCCCAATGGTCCTGTGCCTCGGATATCTCTGTAAGTCATCCGTATGTATACTCAAGAGCCTTCGCTGACTTGACCATCACTAGCCTACTGGTGTTTGCGAACTGCTTACCGCCTCGTCGTTCGGCTTGCCGGGCTGGTCCGCAACTGGGTCTGTGGTAAGCGACCTGAGTGATTACCCCAAGCAGTCAGAACTGACAGCCATCGACTCCATCCAGCCCCGTGCTTCGCTCTGATTCGCCGCTCGACGAGTCCTCTTAGCGCCGTACTGAGGCTGCTTAGGACCGTCAAGGACACGTCGGCGAATATATGCGGTAGGTCGGCTAGACGCTATTTTGACTATCCATTCTGACACCTGCGATTAGGCATGCTCTGGAACTTGGCTACCTCGGGACGTGCTGTGTACTCTGCCAGCGCTGAGCCGGATGTCCCCATTGCGCCGCTCGATGCCGCCCATAACGAAGGCGCCATGCCGGCCAGCGCAGCCCAGAGGCGACGTCCGAAGAGGAAGGCGAAAAAGGGAGGCAGTCGTCGTGCAGGTCCAGAAGTCACTGTGACCCAAAGCAACGACAGCCGCTCCGCCTCCAAGCTGGTCAGCCAGCCGGCCTTGACGCCCATCCCTATCTCAACATCGCCCACTACCACATGCAGCGGCCTTCCCGCTTCTCCTTCGACGTCGGCCAACCAGTCGACCACAGGAGACTGGTATGCTGAGGACGACGGAGGTGGATGGACGCTAGTCACGAGGAAGAAGAAGAAGGCAAGTCGCCAGTGGCGCCGCACCGAGGGCGGGAAGTGGCTGTGGGCGTAAGCAGGTGGTGCCAGGGCTAGAGCTGGGAAGGGCGGGGGAGTGGGGGTGGTGTAGAGAGGGGGAGAGGGCTACCAAGCGAACGACATCAACGCGACATCCATACCCATTCGACGACGCCATACCCATGCCGAGCATAAACCCGCCATGACGACCATCCCACGACCTGTCTCGGCTGTGATCCGGTGTACGCGTCTGCTTCGTACGTCGCCAGTCCCAGGACCACCCGCTGACTGCTGGTCCCAGCAGCGGGGGGGCTGGCGGCGTTGTCGCAGGAAGTGCGGCGCTGGTGAACGGAAGAGATGGCGAGTGGAGGTCCGATCGGTGGGAAGTCTCAACCGGGTCGTCAGCCGCTCCCTCGAGCACTCGTCCTCGTCGCATGCATCCTTGTAACCCATCTTCTCCCTAGCTATCCTCCTTCTCCTTCCCCTATCGGCTCGACCTCAAAATTCCAAATATCATTCACCCATCCGCCATAAATACTGTGGGCGGATTCCCGTCTTACCTTTCTCAAGTTCTGCTTTCCTGATGTTAAGTCTGCTGTGCGCGTAGTTTTGGTTTCTGGCTAGCTCTCGTCCCGCCTTGTGTTTCTTTGCCTTGTTTTCCTTGTGCTGTCTGGTTTGCTTCTAGCTTGCTTCGTCTAGTCTTGCTCCCGCTCTATTTCCCTTCTTGATTTTATCATTATACTTTTCGGTTGTTCTGTTCTATCTCGGCTTCTCTGTCTCGTTTCGCCTCGTCTCCTTTCTCTGTATTTTTATTTCACTTAGATTTCTGGCACGTTGCAGGTTCGACGTGCCTATTTTGTATAATCACATACCCCCTTCTCAGAATTTTCAAGTCCCATCGACTTATTGCTCCTCTTATGCGTCAAGCAACGGCCTTGTTTTGCACGCGTGGGTTGCCATGTTTCCGGCCCCACTTCGTCCAAATTGTAGTTGCAAGTCCCGTCTTCACCCCCTTTTCTCTTGCATCCCTACCCCTCCACTCCTGTTTGTCGTAGCTACTCCGGTACCTCTAACTCCCAAAGACGCTATTCGGGGTTCTCTTTTTGCTAGCGAGTCTAATGGCAAAGTAGGGACAAAGCCACACGTTTTCGGTGATCTAGCTTGAATATAATCTGAACAACGAACCTAAAAAGTTGAAATGTCTATGCAGTCTAGAGCTAGCCAAATCGCAGCATATCGAAGCTAAGGGTTTTCATGGATCTCGTCTCACCTTGCTTGAGTTTTGACGAAGGCGAAATCCGCGATTAAAACACGCATACATGCATGTGACTAAAAATAGATTTGATTGAGATCTTCGGTTCATCCACGCTATCTCCGCGCCCACTGGTTTCCTATCTTCGAGCCACCCCCATGACTTCCCTGTTTAAATGCTACAATTGTGGATCATGGTGCCAGCATACGCGCTATAACCACTCCCTCAGCAGCGTATTCATTCATGTGTGTGCTGAAACCTGTTGCGAGAACGTCCGTGCATTGCAGAAGTTATGAAACGTTATTTTTTGACCACACCACCGATAAAGTCGGATTATATTAGCCTTGCTGGTTGGTGTAGTTCTTGGTCAGGTCATGGCGTGGATTGGAGCGCTGAGCCTCGAGATCGTACACATGTTTCTCCTTTCCCTTTTTTTAGTAAACAACGAGGAGAGTTCTGTCCATCGATTGCATCGCCAGGACAGCTCAACACCGCAGTCAGTGGCATAATTCGATCGCGCAATGGAGCGACGAAATCGCCCGAACGTCAACGTATCAATGTATGTATGTGGGCGTTTTAAGCGAGACATCCCGCTCTTCGAATTAGCTGCTAGTATCAGGAGATGAGGCCTATAGCGTACGAGCTCACAGATAACCGAAGCATGAGTATCAAACTTGCTTCGTACGAGCTACTGGCCGAGCGCCCTGCGGCCAATACAGTATCTCATCCTACCCGGTGGATTATGCCCGTAAACGGTCCGTCTCGTTCCGTAAGTACCATGTGTTGATGACCGCGGCGGTACCGCTCTCAGGCTGATGTTGATGCCAAGTTAAACCGGCTGTGTAGAAAACCGAAGATGTCAGTTTTAATCGAGGTATCGTAGTCATGGCACAGCCGTCGAGTGTAATCCGGATTCAGCTTTTGTCCGGGTCATGGCAGTACATCGCACGAAGCTCGGGGGCGCAAGTGCGAGGCCGCGAGTTATTGAGACCGAATACGTGAATTTTTCAAAGGAAGACTCTTCTTACCTTGGGATGGATGATCGCGCACGTTGGTTTCCCTGGATCATAGGCGCCTAATCAGGAGCTAGTATAGATTTGCACAGCGTGCTAATTTTAGACTTCGACAGCGCTGAGCGAAGTACACAGCATGCAATTCACGTACGATGTCAGTGTGTCGACGCTCGTCTGCGTCGTAGTTGGACCATGATCTGTCGTTGAACATGAACTAAGTCCGCGGCCCAACAATAAAACCTAAACTGGATGGATTTAGTTGATCCCGGTGGGGCAATTACCGGGTCGGAGTCTGGACGAGTTCCTGAA